>JAJIBD010006723.1:0-42437 GCA_021461705.1 Cryptotis parvus | reverse complement strand
CAATGAGGGACACTGTAAATTATAAAAAGTTTGACTAAGCATTCCTCCACTACCTTCTGCACAACCTTTTCAGCCAGGAGGATTGTCATTTATATCTTTGAAATTGCCTTTCACATTGTCTTGGAAGTTTTGGTTATTAGAAAAAAATAGAGACAGAACAAGGGTCTGAAATTTTATCTTGACAAATTGGGCTGCATGGCAGCTTTATTCACAGGACCTGAAATTTCATCTGAATACTAATGTTGGCATTGTGTTGACTTTACTAAGTCAAGCTCGAATACGCAGGCTCACAGTTCAGCCATCATACAAATTTTCTTCATTATTGCCACATCTTCATACTCTAAAAGTCTGCCTTGCAAGAAATTACATGCATTTGAACACCATCAACAAATGAGATCTGACAAGTAAACACTTTGTAGCAATGGGATTTGAAATCTGGACTTTGATTGCCTTTAACTCTGGATGATATCATATCACAGATTCTTCAGGTGCTATATTAGAAGTGTCCTTCCTTTTGAAAAACCACAGGGAATCAATAAGGAGTGAGAATTTTTAACAAGATATGACTCCTCAAAGCTGAAGCAATTAGTTCAGGAAGCTTGACAAGTCACCCTTCTGAAGGTGAGCCAGGGAACTTGCAAGGCATTCTGCAGTAAGAAACACTTTCACCTGCCATTTCCCATCAGTGCTGGGAAGGCTCCCCACTCTCTTTAGTATCTCCCCAAGAGTAGTTCAGACAGAGAAACCCTTTCATAAAGTAGCAAATCACAGGGTTCATTTTGAAGGGCTTGGACAAAATTCCTTTACAACACACCAGTCATCATTTCCAGGGACTCATAATAAAATAAAATGCACTATTTGCTACAAGACTTGAGGTCTCATAACACAACTTCCATTTACATAGTAGAAATGGTACTGTAGAGTCCATGAATGATTTCTGAAGTCTTTAAAGCTCAACATAACAGTTCTTATTTGTAGTCAGAATATTTGTATTTAAGTCCAGTTTCTGTCTCAAGCTAAGATACAGGCATGGTGGCTACTGACGTGGTGGTGGTGGTTGTGTGTGTGTGTGTGTGTGTGTGTGTGTGTGTGTGTGGGCAAATTAAGGTTTTGGATCTCAGCTTCCTTTGTGATAGAAAAAACTAACCAACAAACAAAACTATCTCATCCACCCTACCTCACAAAGATATAACAACTATGCAAAACATAGTTGTGCTTATTTTTGTGAGTTGTAAATGACATCTTCACTTGAATTCCTAGAGAACAAAATTGTGAGATACATCTGTATAAATTTGTAAGATAATTCAGGAAATAGCAATAGGAGAAAGCTAAAAGGCACAACAATGGATTGATGTCCAGTTAAGTACCATTATGTACAACTTAAACATTTACTTAATTTTTATAAAACTGTTAATGCATATCTGTAGTCAACTTATAGTACTTCTTTTCCTTCCTTTACAATTTAATAGGAATGAATAAATGGTATCCATGATTATTAAATGTATAACTTATTTACCATTGTTTTCAAAATACATTTATACTAGAATATTTTATTTTAATTGTTCTGTAGCAAGTATCATCAAATACTTTCTTCAAAATATCCAGAATGAGACAGTTTTGGTACTAAGAGTCCATTGTCCATCACAAAATAATACAGTATAAAATTTTAAGTTTTTCTGTAAATTAATCTATTTTTATGAGTTGTTTTTGATGTTACAGATCCATGTGATTTGTTAGTAATAAAAGTCTTACTCATTTTCAATCTTCTTAAAATTTTCATCTTTTCTTTTGCCTTGATTAGGACTACTAGTAAAATATTAAATTAAAGTGGACTTAAAAGACATCATCACATCAAGTTGGAATGGAAGTGGTTAGTATATTGTCATTTGATGTGGTGTTTGAATTGAAAAAACTCTTAATTAAGAAAGTACACTCCCTATACTAATTCATCAGAGGAAGCTACTTTTTTCCTAATTTCTAAGAATTAATTTTATTTAAAAAATTTTCAGGGGTTGGAGCAATAATCCAGCAGGAAGGGCATTTGCCTTGCATGCAACTGACCTGGGTTTGATCCCCAGCATCCCATATAGACCCTGAGAACCACCAGGAGTAATTCCTTAATGCAGAAGTAACTCCTTAGCATCACCCTCCAAATTTTTTTATTGGAAAACTTTCAGTTAATTTATTGTTTTAATAATAATTTATTTTTTAATTGAGCACCAGTGACCAACATAGTTACAAAGTTGCTCATGATTTGGTTTTAGTCATATAATGTTCCAACACAGTGGAACATTGTGCCACTAGGATTGCTGGTATACCTCACCCCTCATCATGGCAGGCACTACTCTGTTCTCTCTCTCTCTCTCTCTCTCTCTCTCTCTCTCTCTCTCTCTCTCTCAGAGATGCTATTTTTGAATGAAAACTTGAAAGAGACAGAAGATCAGGACAAAAAGTGTAGAAAAAATTATGTGTGTGCATATGTAAAGTAAATACATTTTATCAAGGTAGAAACATTCCTGTAGAGTCTGAAGAATAGCAAGAAGTCATTGTGGCAGAAAGAAGGGAGAAAACATGAAGTTGGAGAAGGAATGGAAATTAAAAAATGTCAAAATATGACTTTTCATATTAGTAAAGTACTATGACATCTGTTTTGCGAACAGAAGGGGAAGTTATAGTGGAAGCAGGAAGATAGGAAACTAACTGGACAAGATTAAATGGCACAAACTTAATGCATTGAAAAGTAATAAAAATGAAATAGAAAATACCAAAAAAGTCAAATAATACCAAAAATAGTCAAAAATAGGTTTTCATAAACTTAATGATAAACTAATCTGCATAAATCAAAGGAAGGGGAAGGAGAGGTAATATATTAATTATTAACCTCAGGAATGACATATATTTTTCCACAAGATATTCTACATACAACAAAATTATAACAAGAAAATATCATGAGCTACTTAGTCACAATACGTTTTAATAACTGATTATAATGACAAGTTATTTTAAAAAGACAATTTACTGATTTACATTAGATGGACTGAAATGAAACAGAAAACCCGAATACCTCTATCTCTATTAAATTGAAATTGGAACTCAGATCTTATTCAGAGAATAACTTAACTCATAAATTCTAATTCTAGCCCTGGTCCGCCACCCCAGCAGAGCTGCACAACAAGCCAGATGACCCCACCACTCCATTGTGCCGCCATTTTTCACATCCATACTTCCCTCTTGTCAGAACTCCACCCAGCAACAGCCTATCACAGCCCGTCTCATCGAGTTCCACCCGGCAGCAGTTTTTTTTTTCAATCCGGCCCAGGTATGCTGAACCAGAGACTTACAGACATGGGGCAGAGTTGCTACTTGCTCTCCCTGTGCCCAGCCACTCACGAGGCGCCCGGGAGGGGATGGCGGGTTCTAGCCTTGGCCCGCCACCCCAGCAGAGCTGCACAACAAGCCAGATGACCCCACCACTCCATTTCGCCAGAACTCCACTCCAGCGACCGCCTATTACAGCCCGTCTTGTGTGGTGGCCACGCAGTTCATCTCTAAATGCTTTATTTAGAGGTGACTACAAGGGTATGCCACCTGCATGGCAAGCCCGGCAAGCTGCCCTGTTTTATTTGATATGCCAAATACCAGTAGCAATTATATTAGTTCATTCCCATGACCTAATATAATGGTTTGAGGTTCTTTATGTTCTTGGAGCGAATAGATGCCCTTGGGCTCTACTAGCATAAGACAGGACATATGGAGATATTACTGGTGCCTGCGCTAGCAAATAGATGATCAACGGGAGGATAGTGATAGTGATAGTGATAAATTCTAAAGAACAATCAAGAGGGGAGATATCTCAAAATGCTGGAGCATAACCGCATGCTGGAGTCCTGAACATCTGTCAGGACTCCATAGCACCACGTGTCCCACAAAACCATGCACCACCAGGTGTAGTTCAAAAAAGAAAAACAAAAGGAAAGAAAGAAAATCAGAACAACTAAGGAAAATAATGTCCATCTCATGAAAGTTCCATAAGATAATAGGAGGGGTAGGAACATTTTTACACTTGTCTTACAAGATCACTAAGAACATTAACCTCCCCTCAAAAAATATTAGAGATCAATATAGCTCATGAAGATAGCTGTAAAATCTTTAATAATATATGAAATCACACTCAACTAAATATAAATGTATGTAACATTTAAATTATAAATATTTTATAGACTATATTTACTATTGTTCAGTGCATTAAAATATTTACATTAAAATTTAAATATTAATAGTATACCTAAAGTATTTTGAGTATTAACATTAAAATTATGCCTAAAACATTTAACAATAAAACTAATATGGAAAAGAAAATTGTTTTAAACCTAAATTATATCCAATGCAATTTATCTCAGAAACATTTTTAATATTTTTAATTCAAGAACCAAATCAATAAAATAATAGCTTATCATAGAGAATATTTTATTATTGTCTGAAAGGATATAAGAAAAACATAAAAAGATTCAATATCATTTATGATAAAATAACAATAGCTCTCAGAAAATTAGAACAGAGTAAAGATAATAAAATCTCTAAAAAATTTCTGCAGCTAATATATAAAATGATAAAGTATTTTATAGTTTGATCTTCAGAACAAGCATAACACAAGGATTCTAGTCTCACCATTTACTTTCAAAATTATGTTGGAGGTTTTGCTAATGGAATAAAAGAAAAACACCACAGACAATGGGGAGAGCTGCCATCCGGCTCTCCCCTAGCTCAGCTGACCATGAGGCTTCCAAGAGGAAAGATGGGTTTTGGGGTGGGCCCATCACCTCTGTGGGGTCTCGAAGTAGCCGGATGAGATTCGCTCATTACAATAGCCTCCATTTTCACTGTCCGGATGCCACAACACATCAGAGCCCGCCCAGGAGAGATGCTGATCTCAAGACCAGATTAACAGAGCAGCCGAGTTCAAGTCCAGGTAGGCAGCTCTAGGAGGCGGGAGTCACTGGGCATTAGTGAGATGGAGATGGGGTCACCCCTTCCCCTCTGATTTGTCCCAGAGGCTCGGTGGCCCTGCCCACAAACTGCCTCAGGGCGACCGGCCATATCACGTAGAGACTCAAACACAATGGGGAGAGCTTCCATCCAGATCTCCCCCAAGTTGCAAAGGCCACTTGCGGCTGCCTGGTACATCAAACTAGTAGAATTAATCATGTCCTAGAATATACTACAATCCACCATGCGTAAAAAATGGAAGCAAGAAGGAGAGAGAGAACAGAGAAGAGAGAGAAAAGAAAAGAGATACAGAACCCTCCATAGAGGTAGGCTGGGGAGGGAGGTGGGGACATTGGTGGTGGGAGATGAGCATGGGTGGAAGGATGGGTGTTGGAACACTGTAGTACCAAAACCCAAACATGAGCATCTTGTAATTGTATATCTAAAGGTGGTATAATAAAATAATTAAAAAAATAATAATAATATGAAAACAAAAAAAAAAACACCACAGATTATTTTCCTTCCATAGTGGCTAAACCAACAACACTCACACCTACAGTGAATGTCTTATTCACCATATGCCATTCTCACTGGTGTGAGATGATACCTCATTGCTTTAACTTACTTTTACCTGAAAATAATGATGATAAATGTGTATTTAAATTAGTCACCTTGAGGTTGCAAAGTTATTCATGATTGGGCTTTAGGCACACAACATTTCAACAAAAATCCCTTCACCAGGACTCCCATTTCCATCCACCAATCTACTGACAAGGACTCCTAAGGGCCGCTGCATCTGCTCTGGATTGCCTCCCGAAAATCACTCCGTAGATAAGGGGGTAGTCTAAATGTGGCAGTTTATCTGACCATGTATGCTGTACTAGCTGGTATAAATATTCTCCCATGCTATCACAATCATCTGGGACTAGCTAGATCTTACCAGCATATTAGCCTGGCCATGTAAGGACACCTAAGTAATTAGACCAGAGAGAAATGCTGTTTGCTTCCAAACAAACAAGCATGGCTCCCTAATAAAATATAAAACTACAATGAAGTAGAGGGAGACTTGTGAAGGCTTGGAGAAATATTTAACTGGCATTGGTGTTGATCTTTGGTACAGTGACATGCCATCTCCAGAAACCCCCTTCTCTACATTTCAAAGGCATTCCCGGCTCAAAAACATTAGCACAGTAAAGGCCCTAGGTGAGATGCAGGGGAGGGACTACCTAAAGGCATTGGACCCTCCCTGCTTTCCCATAACAATGGGAGGAAGGTCTGAGTCTGGGGGTATAAACTTGCAGGTTCCCGCCTCCCGGGCTTTTTCTTCCCGGTGGGATCTCGCCTTGTGAGCATTTATTCCCCTTGGAAGTTTCACCGTGGTGGTCGCCATCTTGGCCTAACGTGGCTGGGGTTCTAGCCTGGAATCCAAGCATCGGGTTTTTCCTTTTGCTGATTTGTATGCCTGAACCTGTGATAAGTAAAGTCTTTTAAAACCTCATCGGATCCCTGAGTGTTCATCCATTCCTCGCCGGCCGGAGGTAGAAGGAAACTTCGCTTCCCGGCACTGTCGGGGACCCCCGGCCGACCCACATCCACCAATCTACTGACAGGGTTTTATACATAACATTTACCACTTTTCACCATCACCTTCTCCCTCCAACATTCATTGATTCAATACAATCACAATCAAAATACTAATAAGGTTTTTGCACTAATCAGAAATCCAATTTTCAAATTTACATGAAAAATCACTGTGCACTGTATCACTGTCTTCCTGTTCATCATCAATTTGCTCGAGCAGGCACCAGCAACATCTCCATATGTCCTGTCTTAAGCTAGTAGGGCCCAAGGGCATCTGCTTGCTCCAGGAACATAAAAGAGCCTCAAACCATTCCATCAGGTCATGAGAATGAAGTCTATAATTGTTACTGGTATTTGGCATATCAAAGACGACACGGATAGCTTGCCAGGCTCTGCCATGGGGGTGGCATACTCTTGTAGTCACCTCTAATTTCAAGTATTTATTGATAAAATAGGCTGTGATCAGCTCTTCTGCTGGGTGGAGTTCTGACGAGAGGGGAGTCTGGATGTAGAAAATGGTGGCCCTCATGGAGTGGGGATTGTCTGGCTTCTTTGGGAGGTTCTGCTGGGGTGACAAGCCAGGGCTAGAACCTGCCATCCCTCCCGGGCGCCTCAAGTAGCAGCTGGGCACAGGGCCAGCCGGTAGCAGCTCTGCCTCAGGTCTGTGAGTCTCTATGAAAAATATCTAAGTAGTTAAATGATCTTGAAAATGTACAAAATTGTATGTCTTCCTAAAACCTGTCACATAGCTGGTTTTCAAGACAAGGTAACAAAATATACCAACTGACATTTTATGTCACTTTAGTTTATTATTGGTTTTGAAGAGCACTTAGTGCTTTCTCCTGGTTCTGTACTCAAGGGTCCCTCCTAGTGGTTCTCAAGTTACCATACATCATCACTTGGTCACTTAACACCCCGTTATTCATAAATTTGCTCCAGTTGGCGCCAAATGTTTCCAATTGTCCTATCACATGCCAGTGTAGCCCAATGGCATCTGCTTGCTCCAGGAATATGAAGAACCTCAAACCATTCGTTCAGGGTCTTGACAAAGAAGTATGACCATCTCGTAGGTGGGCGGCTACGTGATCTTTGACATCCCATGGGATCCAGTAAGTAACAGCTCTAGTCCAGCAGTTGTCTCCAAGTTGCATTACATGTTCAGCACATCTGATTTTTTGACACCTTGGCAAACGAGACAGCGTCCCTGACTCTCCATCATCAAAAGAGGACGGAACTCTGGATTCCTTCTCTCACTTGAGTGAGGCATGATATTCCAAGCATAGCTCATTCAATTCCTCCTTGGGAGCCATAAATAGTGTTCTCATCCTGCTTTCGTAGGGCCCAGGTCTCTGAGGCGTATGTTAATGCAAGGAGAACAGTGGAGTTGAAGAGATGTGCCCAGAGACGGAGGTTCTTTGTCCTTTTAGCTATTTCTTCAATGCTCTTGAAGACATCCCATCTGCTCTCTTCCTCCTGCGCAGCTCAAGTTTTAGATCATTATTGACTTCTGGACCTAGGTACACATAACTTGTGCATTCAGAGTTGTTTGTTCCATTGAGAGTGAATGAGGCCTCTGGAACCAGTTCATTTTTCATGAACATAGTTTTGTTCTGATTCAGCTGTATACCTATTTTTCCACATGCTCGATCAAAGTCAGGGTTTTATGTATTAAAACCTGTCAGCAGACTGGTGGGTGGAAATGGGGGTCCTGGTGAAGGGATTGGTGTTGAAATATTGTATACCTAAAGCCCAATCATGAATAACTTTGTAACCTCAAGGTGACTAAATTAAATGTACATTGCTGCTTGGCTAATGTTTGGTGTTATTAGAACTATGTCATCAGCAAAGTGGAGGTGGTGTAGTTGCCAACCGTCTATCTTCACTCCCATTCCTTCTCATTGAAATTGTCGCATGACATTCATGAGGGTGGTGCTAAAGAGCTTTGGTGAAATGGTATCACCCTGCAGAACCTCTCTCTACATCAATGATCACTTCTTTGCAGAATGGTGAGATCCTGGTGGTGAATCCGTAATACAGCTCATGAAGAATCTTGATGTATTGGGTTTGAACATCCTGTTTGACTAGGGTTTTGATGACCACATCAGTCTCAACAGAATCAAAGCCTTTCTTTAAATCAATGAACACGAGACAGAGCGGCATCTTGAACTCCCTACGAGTTCAAGTGAGCTTGGTTACCTCAGTGAGCTTGGTTACCATGTGAATATGGTCGATTGTGCTGAATCCTTTTTGGAAGCCAGCTGGCTCACATGGTTGTCCTTCATCTAATGTTCTGCCAATCCTTTCAGGATGACTAGAGTGAGCAGCTTGTAGATGACGGACTACAGGCAGATGGGGTGTAGTTACCAATGACTTGGATGTCTCCCTTCTTGAACAGTAGTGCTGTGCTGCTGGTTTTCCATTAGGAGGGCACCTTGCATTCGGACAGGTAGCATGTGAAGAGCTGAGCCAGTGTATTGATGAGCACTGAAGGCAGATTCTTCAAGTGTTCGGGTCTGACTTTGTCTGGGCCTGGTGCTATTAAGCTTCTTTACTGATGAAATGGCATGTCAGATTTCAGAAGGGAGAACATTGGAAATGGCATATCCATCCTGGCGGAATTTGTATGTGGGCAGGTAGACACGGCTATCAAAGAGATCCAAATAGAAGTCATGGACAATCTTCTCCATTGCCTTTCTGGAAGATGTGATAGGTCCACCAGGACATCAGAGTTAGTCTCATAGTTGGCTAAGCACAGGTGGGTGTTGCAAGCGTTTTTCCCCGCTTCAGCTCCATAGGCCAGTATTGCTGCTCTTCTCTCTTTGAGGTCTTCATTTATTGTTTCTCTGCACCATATGTCATAATGGGGCTCAAAGGGGGACTGGCCACATTCTCTTTCAGGTGTCTTAACTCCCTTACTTTCTGTTTTGGTCTAGTCAGTTAATACTTCTAAATTTCTTTTATTTAAAAGAAAGAGAAAGAGATTTTCCTGGATTATGGGAAAGTTTTCCTAAAACATTCCAGAATAAGGCGGAATCCATTCCCTTATTCATTTTTAACAAAGTGGGGAGCCAGTGAACTTTTTAAATTAAGTTTAGAATAGAAAAAATTGTACAATTGGTAGGATGCTATTCCCTTCTGGTATCTCATTATTTGTATTATTCAGTCATGCAGGTTAATGAACAGAGCCTTAGGTCGTCCAGATTATTAGGTGCCACCTCACTCACCCTTGTGGCATTCCATACCCAAAATTCCTTTTTATTAGTGTCATATTCCTAATCTTGTGCTGTCTATCACTCTTTTAGATCTTCCATCCCCACCCCCTTTTACTGAGCCTCTAACTGTGGCAGGGCAAAGAAATCATCTGGCTACTTTCTGCTAACAGTGGTTGAAGTTGGTTCCCTGTGCTCTTTGTAGAAGTTAAAGGGTATTTTCAGTGTGCACCAACATCTGTAATATAAATGATTTTTCAATAGCACATTTTTATTAAGGTGTTTAAGAGGTATTTACTAAATAGTTTAATGTGGGTAAGAAATGAATAAAAGCAACCTGCATCCCACCCCCATCCCCCCTTGGAAATCACCTTGCTTGAATAACTCTCGACTTATACATCTACTAAGACTTCTATGTTTTCTAGATTGGGTACAGGTCCTCTTTATACCCACTGCACGCAGTGGGATAGTTAGAATTTACCAGGGAGACTACCACCTGGCTACTTTGAGACTATAGGAAGACTATAGGAAGGATCATACTAGTTTGCTCTAAGCAGGCGAGTGTGACCCTTTCAGTACACGAGAACAAGATACTCAGAATCACCCTGGTGCAGATAATAATAAGAAGGACCTTGTGGGTACCATCTAGATTACATGAAGCTCATGAAATTAAGATGTATTACTTTATATCAGCCCTCTCTCTCTCTCTAGTGTTTTACATAAGAGATAATCTCAGGATTAGTCCTTGGCTTAACCTTTGTTTATACCTGCAATAGGGTGTGGCACTGCTATTCTACACTCTGTTTAGGGTTCTTTGTTGACATGATCCTCCCTGGATTACTTTGGTGTATATAAGGGGCTTATATAAAGACTTGAGGCCCCTGGGCCTTTTTTGCTTTCGTTTTTGGCTTCTCAGCCTTCAACTTTTGCTCCTTGGCTTTTTGGCTCCTTGACTTTTGCTTTTTCTCTTTGTCCTTTTGCTCCTTCTTATGGGTAGGTCTCATCTCGGGTGAGATCCTCTCTCTTTGGTGGGAGACTTAGGCCCTTTTGTATGGTCTAAGTTCGGACCAGAGCTAGAGTTTGTTCATTATATTGGAGTGCTGTGGAAGAGCTTTTGTACTATTAAAAGCCTTTTGGAACTGCACCGGAGTCGTGAGTTTTCATCTGTTCCCCCAGTGTCCTCGGAGGTAGAAGAGAACTTCTGTCCTGAGACTGTTGGGGACCCCAGAGGCATTCCCTGACACCTCCCCCATCCTTAAAATAGTTATTTAAGTTGGTTTGTTCACTTGGTTGATGGGTCAGTCCCAGTTGCTAGGATATTCACCCTCTTTTTTCAAGTGGCTTAGAGAGGGTGCAAGGACTGGGCAAGGATATCACTTCAGAGGGTATGGAATCAAGTGAGTTGATTTGGAAAGAAATTTCAGTGGTGGAAAGTATAGGTTTTCCAAAGGATTAATTGAGTATATAAAAAAATTCTGGCATAAATAGTGAAATTTGATAAATCATAAAGTTTATTTAGAAGAGGTAGGAGAACATCTATAGGGAGCCTCTGGGGTCCCCAACGATATCAGGAAATGGTTCCTTTCTACCTCCAAGGCCAGCGGGGAGTGGATGAAAACTCATCAGTCCAGTACAGTTCCAAAAGCCTTTTACTAATTATCAATAATAAAACAAGCTCTGACACTACAATCCAAGATAATGGGTTTCCCCAGACTTCTAGCTCTTGATCAGAATTTTGACCATGCACTCAACCCAGGTTTCCCACCAATGGATGACCTACCTCAAATTAGTCCCCTTATATATACACCCCAATGCCATAATCCTTACTTAGGGAGGGTAGAGTCAATAAAGATCAACAAATCAGCTTTTAGGTATAGATGTAGGGTAGAACCACACCTGTTTCTCTAAACAAATGATTATGCCAGTGTTGCAGGACTCCTAAAAGCCTCTGCATCTGCCCTGGATTGCCTCCTGAAGATCACTTTGTAGATAGGGGGTAGTTTAAGTGTGGCAGTTTATCTGACCATGTATTCTGTACTGGCTGGTATAAATATTCTCTCATGCTACCACAATCATCGTGGGACTAGCTAGATCTTACCAGCATATTTGCCTGGCCACGTTGGATCTCTAAGTAGTTAGACCAGAGAGAAATGCTGTTTGCCTCCAAGCAAGCAAGCATGGCTCCCTGATAACTCAAAGGCAACTAAAATACAAAACTACCATGAAGTAGAGGAGACTCTTGTGAAGGCTTGGAGAAATATTTAACTGGCATTAGTATTAGTCTTTGGTACAGAGACATGCCATCTTAGAAATCCCCTTCTCTACCCTATAAAGGCATTTCCAGCCAGATCTTGCCTCAAAACATTAGCATATAATAGGGCCTATGTGGGATGCTGGGAGAAATTACCTAAGGGCATTTGACCCTTCCTGCTTCTCATAATAGTGGGAGGTCTGAGTTGCAGGGGTATAAAATCAGCCTGTTTCCTCTCTCTCTCTCTCTCTCTCTCTCTCTCTCTCTCTCTCTCTCTTTGGGCTCTCTCTTTGGGCTTGCACTCTTCTTGGGAGTCTTGTCATTGTGTCTTTGTCTCCCTCTTTACAGGGCCTTTACACGTGGTGGCCACCATCGTGGCCTACATGTGGCTGGGGTTCTAGCCGGGAATTCTAAGCACAGGGTTTTCCCTATTGCTAATTTGTATGCCTGAACCTGTGATAAGTAAAGCCTTTTAAAACTGCATCGGATTCCTGAGTCTTCATCCATTCCCCACCGGCTCGGAGGTAGAAGGGAACTCGCTTCCCAGCACTGTTGGGGACCCCAGTGGCATCCCAGACATGCCAGGACCTAGTCCCTTCCTCTGAGATTATCTCATGTCAAAACACTGAAGAGAGAGAGAATGCTGGTATAAAGAAATGCATATTAATGGATGTATATTCATGGGGAGAAACACATCATAATGTCATGGTCTCATGTAATTTAGGACCACAAGGTCCTTATTTCTGTTCTGCACCAGGGTGATTCTGAATGTCTTGTCCTCTGTTTACTGAAAAAGTCATGCTCACCTACTTGAGGGGAATACCAGAAGGATCCCTCCTTTTTATCTCAAAGGGTAGCCTCAACATAGCCAGGTGGTGGTCTGCTGTTGAATTCTAACTCTCACATACTGGGAACAGTGGGTATTAGGAGGAATTGTGCCCAATCTAGATAACATTGAAATCATAATATAAATTATAAAAATATTTCAGGGGTTATTAATTTAGAGTCAAAATGACTCCTGTAATTGCCAAACCCTACATCTGTGTTTACAGATGACAGATTTCATTTGCATGAACCCTGGCTTAAAGACATGTATGTAAATAGCTTAAACTGTCAATAGATTAAACAGCAAAAATCCCAAGCTATTTAGGCTCTGTCATCCAATAAACATTGAAGAAAATTTAGACTGGTAAGACCAAATACTAAAAGTTGGTCATACAAATATAAAAAATTAAGGTATTATTAATTTTTATAGTTTGAAGTCTTCATGAGAAAAAATTATTAATGAACATTGATTTAAAACTATGTTTTTATTCATCATTAGTGAAAGGTTGCTTTGGGGACAATTAACTTCATTTGAAGTTAATTGAAGTTAGTCATTTGAGAAAGATGTTTGATTCTTAAGTTATAGTTTACAGGAGGTGATGTATCAACTTCCCTTGTCACTGTGTTAAAATAGGAGGATGTCTTTGGTGCTAGGTAAGCCTCCAGGAAAAAAATATAGAAAGAACGGCTATAAGGAATGTAGAAAGCAAAATTTTGAAACTAAATGTTCTGCCAGGATATTTCATCATTAGAATAGAATTTGATAAGATTCATTACTATCCTGAACTTTAGTTAATGTATAGCCACATTTCAAGAAGAAACCCACTGTATCACTGTCCTCCCGTTCATCATCGATTTGCTCAAGCAGGCACCAGTAACATCTCCGTATGTCCTGTCTCATGCAAGTAGAGCCTAAGGGCACCTGCTTGCTCCAGGAACATAAAGAGCCTCAAACCATTCCATCAGGTCATGGGAATGAGGTCTATAATTGTTACTGGTATTTGGCATATCAAATATGCCAAGAAGAAGAAACCCAAAACTAGAGAAAATATTGTTAGTCGTGGCTAGCACTACAATTCAATAGGCTTTGTTTAAGGAACATTTCTTTCAACTTGCATTGCTTGCTGACTAAACTGTCCTCAGACATTTTTAAAAAGTAAACAGAAAAATTTGCCACTTGGCTGTCATGGAACTTTCTGTTTCAAGGAAATGAATTCCAGGAGAAATAAGTATACTTGTTAGCAAAGGACTTATTTGGGAAGTCACCATAAAAAATAAAAGTAAACTAAATGCACAATTTCATACTACATTCAAATCTCTATTCTATAAATCACTGTTTATTGGGGAAAATTGGAAATGGAAAATAGAGGGTTTCAAGGGATGGCTCAGTGGCTATACCAGCCTTTCAATTACAAGACAACACATTGCTATTCACATACACCACGCACAACCCTTTCAACATTCTGACTGGACCCCTGGAGCCACAACTCTGGGATAGCTTTGATGCACACCAGCTGTGTGTGAGCACTACCATTAGGGTGTGTGACTTCCAGGGAGACTTGCAACCAGATGTCTGAGAGCACCATAGTCAGGAGTCTGAGTCCAATCCAGCCTGTGTGTAAGTGCCATGGTGACACTTAGTATTCTAAGCGAATATGTACACACACTCGAATAAAGGGGCAACCACCAACACATGAAGTAATGAAGTACATACAACTCCCAGTCATCCAACCTACAGAAGTAGTGGGAAAGGGAAAAGAAGCACCCTAAAAAACAAATGATAAATATATAACGAACTTGGACAAGTAAGTAACTAAATGCCCCAAACTTATGAAATTAACAAAGGTTGCTCAGTCTCCTTCTCCCTTTAAAGGAATACAAATAAAGATAGAGGTCAGATATTTTTCATCATTCGGAAACCTCGAAACAAAAACTTCTGAAAAAAGATCGCAATCTCTAGTATTAGAGAGGATGTAGGACAAACTTTTATAGCAGTTTCAAAAAAGAAGCCTGGCAGTTGTCTTCAATTGAGTATACATGTCAGGCCTAGAAGTTTTATCCTGATTATAAAATAAAAACCATTTGTACATTTGCAAAAGAAAACAATATGTGTATTTGGGTTTAAAGGTATACATTTATTCCTTATACAATTGCGACAATAGTATAACCAAATGTTTATAAAAAGAATTTGTGTTTAATAGCATGCAGTACTTATGTTTTTGACACAAATATCAAGTTCAAAGCATAAGAAAGTGATTATTTCCAAAGAATGTTTAATGATCTCAAAAAAGACAAACCTCATATATCTAACAGCAGCAACAAGCAGTTGAAATGAGCCTCAATTATGAGATTAATTTACCCTTTAGTAAATGTGACTAGGTTGAAATGAAAAAAAGAAGCTTGAATCTCTTCAGTTTATTTAGGGAAATAGTACAACCTTCTATTCAGTTTCATAATGAGTCTATGTTGTGAGCTGCTGGAACAGCTGGGGAACAGCTATTGAATTGTTCCCTCAAAGAAAACATGTTGGAATCCTAATTTCCAGTACCTCAAGAATTCTTATTTTGATAAAAAGTCATTATAAAGTCATCAAGGTTGGCCTTAATGTTATTAGCATGGGCCTTAACATGTTATAGCTGAGGTCTTCAGGAAAGGGGAAATTCGGACAAAGATAGACACACTCCGATGGAAGACAATGTCCAGAATACTCAGAAGATACACTAGAGGTCACAGAGCAACCTCAATCATGGCATCCCCATTCCTGTTCTCAAATGGAAGCAAGCCTGCTTGAACTCACTTTGATCACAAGTTAGAGACAATCAGCCTTTGTTGTTTCAGCCACCCAAGTTTTAGTGCTGAATTATAGCAGTTTTAGTCAAGTGACAGAGAAACTCTCATCATTTGTGCTCCAGTGATACTTTCTGTTTATCTTACATTTTTCTTTCATCTGTGCTTAGAGTTTGCTACATTGTGAAAACTCAATACATTTTACCTAAGCCAACTGAGTAGAGAACAAAGAATGATACCGATATTAACCAGGACAAATAAGGATATTAGATGGAGCAATAGTGAATATGATAACATTTCATAACTTTATTATTTTTTTAAGAAAAAAATAAAAAACATACATACATGTATGTTTAAAAATACATACATACATGTATTTTTTTAAACCCAATACATAAAGATCCTTTGTGAACTATATTACGGTTTCACCACCAGGATCTCACCATTCTACAGGGAAAATGATCATCGACATCAAAAGAGGATTCGGCAGGGTGATACCAATTCACCAAAACTCTTCAGCACCACCCTCAAAAACATCATGCGACAATTAGAATGGGAAGGAATGGGAGTGAAGATAGATGGTCGGCAACTACACCACCTATGCTTCACTGATGACATCGTTCTAATAACACCAAACATCAGCCAAGCGGCACAAATGCTGGCTGACTTTGACTGAGAATGTGGAAAGATACGTCTACAGCTGAATCTCAACAAAACTATGTTCATGAAAAATGAACTAGTTCCAGAGGCCCCATTCACTCTCAATGGAACAAACATCTCTGAATGCAACAGCTATGTGTACCTAGGTTGAGAAGTCAGCATGATGAACGACCTAAAACCTGAGTTGTGCAGGAGGAAAAGAAGCGGCATGAACTGCCTTCAAAAACATCAGAACAGGGGGCGGGCGATAGCCCAGCGGGTAGGGCATTTGCCTTGCATGCCGCCCGGCCTGTGCTGGCCCGGGTTCAATCCCGGCATACCATATGGTCGCACAGCCAGGAGAGACTCCTGAGTGTAGAGCCAGGAGAAACCCCTGAGCATTGCCGGGTGTGACCCAAAAAGCAAAAAACAAAACAAAACCAAAAAAACCCACATCACAACAATAGCCAAAAGAACAAAGAACCTCCGGCTCTGGGCACATATCTTTGACTCCACCATTCTCCCTACATTAACATATGCCTCAGAGACCTGGGCCCTACAAAAGCAGGATGAGAATACCATTTGGGTCTCCCAAAGTGAAATCGAAAGAGCCATGCTTGGAATATCACGCCTCAGTCAAGTGAAAGAAGGAATCTGGAGCTCCAACCTCCATCGCTTTTCAGAGTCAGGGACATTGTCTCATTTGCCAAGGCATCGAAAATCAGATGGACTGGACATGTAATGCGATTTGGAGATGACTGCTGGACTAGAGCTGTTACCATTTGGATCCCACAGGATGTCAAAAAGATTGCATGGCTGCCCACCTGCAAGATGGTCAGACTTCCTTATCAAGACCCTATACAGACATTTTAAGGCTCTTAATATCCCCGAAACAAACAGATACCATTGGGCTACACTGGTACGTGATAGGGTCAAATGGAAACATTACTGGTGCCCACTCGAGCAAATCGATGAATAACGGGATATCAAGTTATCAAGTGATTATTTTTTTAGACAGGTTTTATTCATGTTCTAAATTATTTGGGCCCTATGTTTCCCTCTATTCCCCATATTATTTTCCCTATAAACAACTTTCAGATGGCTTGGTTTTCAGCTGTTTGGGCAGTGGTTAGAGGAAACAAAGGAAATCAAATGGTAATTTTGAAAAGGGAAATTGATAGAAAAGATGATCATCAAAGATATCACTTTGTTTGGATTATAATGAAATGATAATCCACTTTCTTACTTAGTGGATTATCACTCCAGTTAACAGATTCAATTTATTGGAAGCCCCTGAAGAAGTGGGTAGAAATCACCTCAAAATTATCCCCCTAAAGTACTGTGAAGCTGTCGCATTAATGAACACTGTAGTTTCAATCATTGTTCAAGAGTTGCTCCTGGAAGAATTAGGGTGGTATGGCACTTTGTGACCATGTGGCCCAAGGATGAGCCAACTCCTATAGAGCTGAGAGAGACACTGCAAGAGAAGTAGAAATGTGTGGGTGTGTGGTCTGTGAGACACAGTCTAATTATGCAAGAACGGACCTAGAAGTTGATCAGTGGGTTGTAGAAGGAAACAGTTCAATAGTGCCTTCTACCCTACCATAGTTTGAAAACTGGGCTTATAAGGTTAGGTAGTAACATGAAGATAAATGGAGAAATGTGGAATCTTCAAAATCAGTTTGGGTATATATGGCTTCAAGGAATTTTTTACTCACTACTGAAAATAAGAAAATGTAACCCAGATCAAAACAAAACAAGAGATTAAGGCCTTTCCCACGTGTAAAATTTATTCTTAAGAGCTACAAGTAAAAAAAAATGATAAGCTATTTTTTAGGATTAAACTCATAGATAAAATCCATATTTTTAAGCAGTTACAGTGTTTTGAAGTTATATGCAAAAGACTTTTAAAAAAGATGATGTGTTATTTGATATATCCATCTTCTCAACAGAGAGGTTTTTGGTGAGGTCCTAAGCAGGATTTTTCTTTTTGAAATGAAAATTGACTAAAACTATGCATATGTGGGTCTCAAAGGAAGCTCAGTAAGCTAAAGATCATGGGTTGCATGCAGGAAGCCTGAGTTTGATCCTGGCACCACATGGGAATGGACTCTGAGCACTGAAACAGGGAGTCAGCCCTGAACACCCCTCTTAACTACCCCTACAAAACAACCAATATAAACCCCAACAATGCATATTTAAGAAATTTAGTCATTTTGTGGAAGAAAGTGGAGTCACATCCATATATAACCAGGTGGCCTACAGTGTAGCAAGTGTTAATATTCTGTGGGCAACGAGCTCAGGTAGAAGGAATTATTTATTCTAGTCACTGGGAAATCAGAGGAGTGGTTGGAATTTTCCCTGGCTCATAAGTTTTGGATAAGGCAGGAGGTGATAAGGTACACTATTCTAAGAACACAGCCAAAAAAAGTGAAAGAAAAGAGGCATAGAAGCACTTGACAGTCAAAGGTGGCAGCAATTTTGGAACTTGGAAGCTTATGCCTAATATTTTTGAGGAGTAGTTTTGGTCACAACCAATGATGCTTAGGGCCTACACTCAGCTTCAAACTTTGCAATCACTACTGATTCTTTGGGTTGACTCTGGTGCTACAGACCAAATGGGGACATGTGAGGCAAGGATTTTAACCTCTGTGCTATCTTTCTAGCTCTTGAAGTTTGTTTCCTAAGTACTAGAGGATCACATGGTTTTTGACAAGGAAGAGACTGGTTTAGATTTGTAATACTGGAAAAGCTATTCTGGCAGTAACAGAACTTGAATGACATATGCCAGGAGGGAGGTAATATTGTGATTATTGCACAAATACAGGCGTGATAACCGCAGCAGTGAGTAGTAAGTGTTATTGAATTTGAGGGAGGAAGATTACAAATTAATGCAAGTCAGTGACTGTAAGTGCTAAGGAGAGAGAGAGAGAGAGAGAGAGAGAGAGAGAGAGAGAGAGAAATTGTAGTGTTTTCCTGGTTTCTGTTTAGGTATGTGAGAGAAAATCGCTAAAATAGAGAGTAGGCTTGTCAGACTGGCCAGTTTGTGAAGCCTTATACTTCTGATCCATGGAAGGAAAAAAATTGCAGTGAATTTGAAGAGAATTGACAGTGGACTTAGTGGTTTAGAGAGAAGTCCTGTGACCATTATGGCAGTTCAGAAGCATAAGCAAAGTCAACTGCTATAAAAATTCTACTATTTGGCTCCTTTTATTCTATATAAAATGGACATTTTATATGGTTAGCTGGCTTTGAGAATGATCTTTATAAAGGAAATTCTTCAAATTTCAATAAGGAATTTAGGATTATTATATTGAAGCTAATCTTCCAAGAGACATAAAATGCATAACAAAAATTCATGAAACCCAAATATCAACCATTTATACTTAAATTCCAGGCCCCACAACAGATTTTCTTTGGACTTCATACTCAAGGAGTAAAAAGCTCTGCTCTGGGAGGTGAATGGCAATGGTGGGAATTTACTTGAATTTACTCTATAGAACTTTCCAGGAAAAAGTGGAATTTGTCTTCTTGTTTCTCTCCAGTCCTCATAACTGTTCAACAGCAGTAACCACACAGAGCAAGAACTCCCAAAACTTTAAAGATCTAAGTACTCCCTGAAATATCTTTATCATGTATGTTCAACAGTAGAATTCTTTGTTAGCCGAAGGGAGAAGTAAAACATTTGGAAACTTCCCAATAGAAAAAAAATACATGAGGAAATGTTATTCTCCTTGGTGATTGGTGCCAGGAACATTTTGTTATGGTAAGTTCAATTCTGCCATCATTATATTACAGTCAAAATATACTTCTTGACTGAATTATATGTTTCTCTCCTGAGCTGTTCCTGTTCTCTAGAACAGATATTTTCAGGTCAAAATTATTCTGCTTTTCAGATTTATACTGACTTTAGTATAAACCAAATCAAGAAAAATGAAAATATATTTATGCAGTTGTTTCTGTATATCACCTTTAATCTTCCATGCACCTTAAAATATGTATTTCTCAGTGAAGAAAGAGAGAGAGTGAGATCTATTTTTGCTTTATGTGAGCATAAAAGTAATTTGTTGCCATGGCAATATATTTTTTTCCTTCTAAATTTTCTAAACACAGCCTTTGCTTCAGGTTTTGGGTAAACAGTTACTTTCTCTGTCCTCCCTTTACAGTGCCATGGTCCTCTGGCTACTTCAGGTCAAATATAAGCTAGTCTACAAGATCAAGTGCCGCATTTGACAGAGATTTTTATTTCTTGGTGCTTGTATCAATATAAGCCTCTTGGTAGAGTCAGGGTAAGGGCATTTCAAATTCATGAGACCCTTGATTTGGCAACAGCTCAAGTTTAATGTTCTAATGTCCATCTCTTTTTTACTTTCTTGAAAGAGCTGCTGATTATTTCACCCGTGAAATTCAAATTGTGAGTATTCACCTAGCATTCACTCTCCAGTGGCTATTTTCTATAAATTCTATTCATAAGATTTTAGACCCAAACAATGTTTCCTTGTTTTGTAAATAAAAGTCAGAGGCTACTTATTTTCAGTTTAAGGAAAATATAGTAGAAGATTAAAGCAAATAAAACGGGGAGTGTGAGAGTCAGTCCATTGACTTAAAAGAGTTTTACAATGAAGAAAAGTTACCTTAAAAACAAATTAGACTGTAGAAGATATAAAACAGGAGTTCCCCGGTTCTGAGAATTTATTATTTATGTCCATAAAGGGCATTTGTAGTGAAAACAGAGAAGAGCTATGCAAAGAGAAAAGGTAGCAACCAACACAGGAGATCGTGCACAGTGAAACATTTAGATATAATGTCCATTAAAAATAAACATCTTAATAACACTATTATTAACAAAATTATTCTTGGTAATCGTTATATATTTATGTAGTAAAATAATATTTGATATTTGATATGCCAAATACCAGTAACAATTATGTACCTCATTCCAATGACCTGATGTAACGGTTTAAGGCTCTTTATGTTTCTGGAGCGAGCAGATGCCCTTGGACTTTATTAGCATGAGACAGGACATATGGAGATGTTACTGGTGCCCGCACAAGCAAATTGATGATTAATCGGGAAGACAGACAGACAGTGACAGTGACAGTAGTAAAATAATATATTTTTTGTTAAAATCCCCAATGTCAAGGGACACATAAGTTTGTCTGCTCTTCGTTAGGACAAAATGTCTGAGTATTTCATTCATATATAAGCTCAACACTCCTTGAATATAGTCAAGGATTGCGATAGCCTCAAGGAAGTAGGCAGAAGTAAACAGAGGTAAGCTGAAAGAGACGACAATGTTGATTTTGATCTTTTGAAATTTAGGGGCAATGGGGATTCCTTTGACTACACTGGATTGTAGGCCAAGACTAGAGTCAAATTTTTTAAAAGTAGGCTAAATTTAAGGAGATGCATTTAGAAAGAATGAGTTGGGTCCAAGCAATCATCCAGTTGGTCATGAGCTTGCCTTGTATGTGGCTGATCTCTGGTCTAGAAAATAATGTGGAAAGAAACTCTTCTTATACCCTGAGTACAAACTGATATGACATAATGACATAATAAGATTGTTTAATGGAATCACTTGATCACTTGACATCCTGTTATTCATCAATTTGTTCGAGCAGGTGCCAGTAACATTTCCATTGGACCCTATCACGTGCCAGTGTAGCCCAATGGCACCTGGTCGCTTCAGGAATATGAAGAGCCTCAAACCGTTCCTTCAGGGTCTTACGAAGGAAGTCTGACCATCTTGTAGGTGGGCGGCCACGTGACCTTTTGACATCCCGTGGGATCCAGTCGGTAACGGCTCTAGTCCAGCGATCATCTCAAAATTGCATTACATGTCCAGCCCACCTGATTTTCAATGCCTTGGCAAACAGACAGTGTCCCTGACTCTGGAACAGTGACTGAGGTCAGAGCTCCAGATTCCTTCTTCCTTGAGTGAGGCATGATATTTTAAGCATAGCTCTTTCGATTCCTCTTTGGGAGACATGAATAGCATTCTCATCCTGCTTTCATAGGGCCCATGCTGCTCTCTTCCTCCTGTGCAGCTCAGGTTTTAGGTCGTTCATCATGTTGACTTCTTGACCTAGGTACATATAACTGCTGCATTCAGAGATGTTTGTTCCATTGAGAGTGAACAGGGCCTCTGGAACTAGTTCATTTTTCATGAACATTGTTTTGTTGAGATTTAGCTGTAGATTTGTCTTTCCACATTCTTGGTCAAAGTTAGCCAGCATTTGTGCCGCTTGGCTAATGTTTGGTGTTATTTTATTTCATAAAATGAGGTGGCTCACATTTGATAGGCAAAAGTGTCTAAAGAGAATTCAAAAGGAAATGTCAATAACTGGTCCAACTTTCAGTATCTTAAACATTGGTTCAATGGATGGTAATTGCTAGCAGAAGTCATCACAAATTTTTCTTTGTAATAAATGGAACCTCAAAGAAACTGTTTTACTTACAGTGTTTTCTAGTTGAAAAGTGGGAGTTTAGTCCATTATCCTTAATGGAACAGGTGAAAATACAGGATAAGAAGAGCATGTATTCCCTCCCTCTCAGTGTGTGCAAAAGCTAAACACAATGGCAGATTATTTCAAAGGTTGTGTACAAAATTAGCCCCATTACGCAGATAGTGTTTCAAGTGAAGTTAAAGGAACTTGCCAAAGGCCAAATAGTATGTAGGTGGACCCACATTTTTAATTATATTTTTTAGATCTAAAGATCATATTTGACATTTATAAACAGATTAGATAGTTCCCTGAGTGAGTATTATGCTTGATTTCAATCCTCTTGACAAAACAGAAGATTTGAACTAGTCAATCTTTAAGACCCTTTTAATTGTAATTAGAGATGCCTTCCCACTCATATTACTTTATGTTATAACCATATACAAATACAGCCAAATGAAACTTCTTCATGGAGGTATATTCTATAACAAAATAATGGAGGAATACTCAGGTTTTTTCAATTACTCTAAATTTCAAGAACTTCAAAGCATGCTTAATTTTAGTTTTGATTTAAAAAATTGAATTGTACTCTTCACAGACTAATCACAGCTAAGAATGTTGAGTCACCTATGTCTAATACATATTTAATGTTCCTCTTCATATAATAAGAAACATTGTTGGAATATCATTACTAGAAAGCCCTGCAGTTCACGAAGTTCTCTTTTAATAAATGTGGATAGACTTTATGAGCATACTTGAAACAGCAGAATACTAAGAAGATACTTTAGGGCAACCTCAACATTAAGCTTTTCCATCTCCATAATCCTTCATTCTCCCCAAACCCTGCCTTACAACAGGACTGCCAGGTCTGGGGATTTTTCTGCCTTGTGGGAATAGGGCAGCAGTGAAAAACATGCCAAGGGTAGGTGTGATGATGTGATTGGCAACGTACAGATATTTCTTCAGGTTCAGTGACAGGTATGGTGCAAACATTGCCTCTCTCCTGCTCCTCCTCTTGTTCCAGTAACACATTTTCTTGACTGGTGCTCTCCCCTTCCTTCCATCTTAATTACGTTCCACTTACTTTCTTGGTAATACAGCATTTCATATGAATTTTGCTGAATGGATTCATTCCCTTACATGTCAGCTTCTGGTATAGAATTCAACTCCACCGTAATATATCTTTTAATGCCTAGTAAATCTATTTAAGGCCATTTATGTGGGAGTTGGGGTGGGAAACCAACACTGTTTCCATTAACTTCAGAAATTCATGGGGGTGTCTCAGTTTTCTTCCAGCACCATGGTCCTGAATCCCTACTGCTAGTGATCTAGCACATACTTTTCCTTTCCACGTGGTGTCGTTCTATTGAATACCCCTTTCTCCCTAATCTGTTCTCTTTCTCCAAAGGTCCTCAAGACATTGGAAGGGGTTAATTAATCTTTCAAATACGCTGAGAAGGCTGAGGGGTGTGACTTTACATGAAGTACTGGAACTCATGTAACAATAAGTATTAGAAAGCTCTGTAATTAAAAGTCCTTCAGCTATTTTCTGTTACAAGACTTTTTACCTTAAGAAGTTCTTCCTTAGCCCATGGTTAGTTGATGTTTTTCCTCTCTTGCAGTAGTTTGGCTGCCTTTTCGAAAACAATAAAAGACTCCCAGAGGTTTTGAACAATTGCCCATAGCTCTGAACACAAACCAAATTCCAAATGACTTTAGGTACTGATAGACTATAAAATATTCAAGTAAGCCAGGCGTTTCTGTCATAGGACAGCGTATTTCAGAAGGATAAAAGCTGGAAGTGGCAATTTCCTTCGACAGGGCCTATACAAATGCTTTGCTAGGAATACTTTCCTTGGGACTAGAGTGATAGTAAAGCAGCTAAGGCAATTGTCTTGCACATCACTAACCTGGGTTTGATTCCTGGCACCTATATGGTTCCCCAAACATTACCAGACGTGATTGTGTGTGCATAGCCAGAAGTAACACCTGAGCCTTGCCATGTGTGATCTGCCCCACCTAAACAATGCTCTTCTTTGATCATAAACATTGCTGACATACCCCTCGTTGCCCCCACACTATAAGTAATAGCAGAAGTCACTATAATCACCTTTTTATTAACTATGCTGTGAAAATTTAAAGTTTTTTTTTTTAATTTAAGATATTCCCAGTGGATAGAACAAGTCATTATAGTCACCAAATAGAGATACAAATTATGCAAATGTCCAAGAACAAATGACTGGACAAAGAAATGATGGCATATACACTAGTGGAAAATACCACTAAGCTATAAGAAAAGATGAGATCATGAAATTTGCTGCTATATGGTTAGATCTGGAAGGAGATCAGGCCGAGTGAAATGAGTCAGGAGTGGGGGGAGATACAGAATGATTCTCATATGGATATCAAGAAGCATAGTAAGGGAATACTATATGGCTGGCCAGAGGCAACAAAACCTGAGAAGTGGTCTACAGAATTGAGCATAGTGGGGAGACAGAGGACAGGGAGGGAGAGAACCTGAGACCATGGCTGGGAGAGGTAAAAACTGCTGGAGGGTTTGGGGTTATTGCATGCATGAGAGACTATCATTAATAGTATAGTGGGGACTAAAGTAAAAATTTTAGAGTGTAAAGCAGCTTCTATTGGAATTGTTTCAGCTTGGAACATAATAAAATGAATTGATTTCTTTGTTCTTAAAAAATGCTGGGGAAATGCTAGCGAAGCAGTTCTATTTGTGCCTCCAAGCATATGGCGTCAAGTTGATCCAGTGAGAAGGAATCTGAAAATGTTCATTACATCCATCTTGGGGAGCCCGAAAACTAGCTTTTTGACTTTACTTTGGAGTAATCCTCGGCACTCAAAAAAAAACCAATTATCATCTAAACCAGTAACCGTTTCTGAGTAAACATTTTCTCATCTTTACAGTTTTGCTTTAGGCAGGAATTTTATGAATGCAATAGTCAACTAGTGGCTAATAGTGAAGTAGAGACAATTTCAAAAGAGAACGGCAAGAGTTCCTTTGTCTGCATTGTATGTGATAAAGATACAAGTGAAGTGGTTTCCCTTCTGATTTTCATTGCTGGATATTTGTAGATATATCTCTGGGAGCCTCTGGTTTGATGGATTGTTTCAATGAATTGTAGAATATCCTTTGGTTTGAAAAAGTTGCTACTCTTATTTTTGGTGCTTTCTCCTCAAACCCTCCAAAAAAAAATTTGAAATGACAAAAAAAAAATTAGTAACTAGAAAGTGCAGAAAGGTTTGGGCAATTTACCAAAACTTGTCTACTTATATATGGTAATAAAAATATTTGAGAATTTTCTGTGCAGCCCAAAATTGTACTTACAAGAACTAAGGGACTGCCCAGGAGGGTTCGTACAGCAGCTATGAAGCAGCTATCCAAGTTCCTCAAAGCAGACACAAGCAATATAAAGATGAGAATTTACTTCTTTTAGATCCATCTCCCAACAAATATCACAGCCCTGGATGTTGGAAGTGGTGAAAATTGGTTTCCATAGAAATTGAATTTACAGAATTTAATACGACCTCTCCTTTTTCTGGAAGTCAGGCCTGAGTACCTTGTGTGTGACCTGAAGTTTGGGGAGAGAGAAGCACGGAATCACAAAAAATGTTCCATTAAAAATTTTGTTGCTGATGAGGTGCGATGGTTTGCAATAGTATTGAAGCTACTGTTTTTTGATTCCGTCACTACTACACCAATCCTCCCACCAGTGTTTCAAGACCCTTTCACCATTATCCTGCCTTTTGTCTCTTCTTTTTCCAGTTCTATGGATCATTTATTTGCTTTGGGGATTATCCAAACATGTTTCTTTATTTCTTTATACTTTTGCATATGAGTGCACTGCCTGTTTGGTTTATTCATTTCACTTATTTTCTTTAGCATGAACTTTGGTTCACCTAAGGTTTAGCAAAAGAAAAAATTATCTCTTTTGATAGATGATTAGCATTTTATTTTCTATTCTAGTCTAATTTCTTTATCTATCCACCTATTGTTGGGCAGTTGAGTTGTTTTCAGAACTTGGAAATCATTAACTTTCTACCCCATTCTTCTCTGTACTCTTCGCTTTTTCATGGCCATAAGGTGGTTTTATAATAAGCACAATATCAAAACAAGTAAGTGACACATGTTCTCCCAGGTGTAAAGTTATTCCTTCTGGTTAATAGATACCCAGTGGGTACTTATAAAATTAAGATGAAAAATTAAAAGTGTAACAGCTGTTTGAGTTTCTGTTTTGATACCTCTGACCTATTTGGAAATGGAGTGGCAGTAAGAAACCACAGGACCCTGTATTGTGTTAAATAATACAGCACCTGGAACCACTGCCTCTATGCTTGGTTCTCTTGCATGGCTTCAAGAGAGCCACCTGTTAAGATAATTCAACTCTAATGATTTAATACAATCAGGCTAAAGTATAAATTAGAGCTGTCTGTATCACTTTCTGCTTCAACCTCAGGGAGCACAAAGTTACACATCTGGTTCCAATCTCCACATTGATCCCTAGGAAAGAAGTGGGGCTTATTTACTAGGGGTGAAGGAAGGTATATTTCACTATGTATTTATTCTACCTAAATGATATAGCAAACTAAATATTTTTGCCAAATAATACTTGGTTATATCCATTGTGTTAATGACAAAGAAAGTTCAGAGACTTGAGAAATTTACCAAAACTCACACAGGATTAGATAATGGAGATATTTAAAAAAATATTCAGTTTGCCCCTAAAGACATGCTTTATCCCAAGGTCATAAGCTCCTGGTGGCTTAAAATACAATTCATTGTGACTTATATGAAGTAACCAAGTATATTTAGCCCAGAAAAGCCAGAGTTAAGATAGTGGGCATTCTAGTCAGAAATCCAATTTTTGACAAAGCTCAACTGGGCAAAATTATTCCTAGAGGTTGGACTTCATGATGATAGATCAGTCACAAAGTAGGCAGTGCCTTATTTTTCATGAATTGCTGCAGTAGCTTAGACTAAGTAAACATCCTACCAGAGAGACACAGTTGGGGAGGACTAATGAAAACTAATTCTTGGTGCCCTTTAAATTGTTTGATATAATTCTGGTTGGCAGCTCAGAGAGGTTGTTGTGATACTGTCAAGTGTCTATTATGAGTGCTGTGCTCTTGTTTACATACCTCTGACTTCCCATTGTCACTGTTTCCTAGTTCAGAGATTTTGGACCTGCTGCCATTAAAGTGAGAATATTTACAATCAGATTCTATTGAATTAATATGAGCAAAATGTCAGTTAGCAAATATGAAGTGTTGAGTTGCCCACTTGTATCTAGAAGACAAACAAGTCAGAGTGTGAGGGAATATGGCCATGTAGATTATTTTAATTTTTGGAGGGTGAGGTGGGAAAAAACACAACTGGTAGTGCTCAGGACTTTTTCCTGTCTCTGTGCTCAGGAATCACTCTTGGTATGGTACTGGGGATCCAACCTCGTTAGCTGCATGCAGGGCAATCCTACTGCTATAGTATTGATCTGTCTGGCCTTGAAGATCCTAAGCTCAGAGGAACCTGCTTTTCTCTGAATTTTTTCCCTTCTGCTCACAGCCCACACCTATATTTCCAGGGTGATTGACTTTGGCCTTGCTCTACAAAGGCCAGGTCTCCACCGCCAGGACAGGTATTTGTGCCAATCATTGTACCTTGAGAATACAGATGAAAGTGCTTTTCCCCTAAATTACTTAGAAAATTGCCTCAATTTCCTTTTTCATTTTTGTTACAGTAGGCCTGGCCTTTAGTGAAGAGGGTCTAGCCCAAGTAGGCCATTACTGAGTGACTCCTGCAGGGCCATTTCTAAAATGCCTTTGTGTAGTCATTGCTGCTTCGTTTAACTGCAAGCATATTATTGCTTTGAATTTTTCTAGTTCTTTCTCTTTGAAAAGTCCAAGCTACGTGTTAAATTTCAAACAGATTTGATATGTAGAACTATTGAAAAGTTAGGTGTTCCTAACTACTACAAGGTTGGGTATGCTTCACTCAGATGTGCATTTTCAAAATAAAATTTTAATTAAAGAATTGTGATTTACAGAGTTATTGATAATTGAGCTTTAGAGGTTCAATATTATAGCACCAATTCCTCCACCAATGTCAAGTTCCCTTCACCAGTATTCCCATGTACCAACCCCTGTACCCCCAAATCTGTCACCTTGACAGCTGCATTTTGAAGTTTAGTTATTGTATTTTGGGGCTCTATATTTTCAGTGTTGTCAACTCTGTGGTTTGAATAAATAGCTTTACCACTCCTCTGCTCCACCAGTGTACCCAAGTCCCTCTCCATTGCTTTCCATTGCTGCTTCTTACCTCCTCACACCCTATGGCTTGTTTCTTTCCTTTGGCTTGTTTCTCTCTATACTCTGAAGTAAAAGGTGGTCTAGGAATCCCCATTCTATTGTATAGCATTCCCTCATCTTGTTATTCTACATACCATAGTTGAGTGAGATCATGCTGCATTTATCAGATGTGGTGGTGTCCATGTTCTGTTTTGGGTCTGTCCTAGAAGAGGACTTTCTCTTAGGAGAGCAACTACTACTCATAGGTGATATCCCATTGGACTTACTAGAAGTGATCCAATTGTTATGTATGCAAATTTATAGAAATTTGACACAGTCATTGTGTCATAGATTGACTGCTGACTATTTGCCACATGCTTTACTCATTTCATGGAGTCCTTGAAGAAATGCTTAGCATTGTCTTAGCTTTTATAAATGCCTTGCTTTAGACCAAAAATGTGTCCAATTTATTTTACTCCTGTTTTTTCATGAGTAAGCATATACCTTTTTGAGAGGTACTTAGTGGTGAAGATTTTTCAGGTATTTCTGAATTATTGGGCTTCCTATACAGAGGAATTTAGGAACAGGAAGTTAAGCAACATATTCAAGGTCCAGATTCACTGACTGTGCATGGGGGAGGCACTAAAAGTAGTCCTAGTTCTCTCATTTGGGGACATATAGTGAGACAAATACTGCAAGGAACCTCTGTAAGATCATCTCTCCTACATCTTTCAGTATCTCTGTGAGCAGGTCTCACCAGTGACATAGTACCAAGCCCCTGTGTGTTTCTTAAGCTGTTTTACCTGCCAGTCCACAAAATTGATTTCTTCTGGAGCTTAAGAAAAAACTGGTAGACTTTGAGCTCTTTCCTCTTTTGCTTGACACATAAGACAAGGTACCCCAAGTCCCCAGAAATGACTTGATGGGCAGGGTGAGCTGGGGGATAGTATAGTGGATATGGTTACAAACTGAAAGTCCCTTCTACAGGACTCTGTAGCTCAGTAATTTAGTAGGAAAGGTTCCACATTACAATGTTGTCTACTGACTTCTGGTTCAATTATCAGACACAGAATGTAACAGTAGCACTAAACCATCGCATTGCTTATGGGCGTTCGTCTCAACGTCCCTGTGCTCATCTCAGATGAAAAGAATTTCAGTATTTGATTGACTATTTATCTAGATTGTATGGTGTGAATCCTCACTTCACAGAGGCCATGTGAAACATGGCAGAGACACAATACATGTGCCCTATCAGCGTAGCTAAGCATGGGGACTAGCACTGTCACTAGCCCACAGATGTTATGAGGACTAGTTAAAAAGACTGTGTTCCACAACCTTAGGATGAATGCGCCCGGGGACATGAGAAATTTTGGTCTTATTACCATTTAAATTTGCATGTGTGGACTGCTTATTTCCATCAAATTCCTTCATGAGTGCTGTGTTCCCTCTGAAGAAACAGTGCCCCTATGTCAGGACCTCCATGAAGAATTATTTCGCAAATCTAGAATATTACATTAGCATTTATAACTCCTGATGGGTTTTAAAGCTGTTTCAAAGACATTGCAGTCATTCAAACGTGAGTTGTGCACATGCTGCTGTGATTTCCCTAAGACAGGAGGGAACTGGGTCTCAAGGAGCTGATTTATTCAACAAGGCAGGGGAGGGCCAAGGAACAGACGGTTTTTGAACCTAGAACTTTCCTTTGCAGGGTCTGTGTTCTCCCAGTAAGGCTGCCTCTTCTGCTTACTGATTCTTTGTTTAGTGTATTCAAATCCAAATGACAAGGGGCTGGCTCAGTCCACAGCCTTAGTGAGGTAGCAGCATGTAGACACCAGGTATGACACACGGAGGACCTTCCTGTGTCCCTAAATCAATCCTCAACAGCATGTTCCCCTTTCTCTGGTGGAGTCCACTCCCCATAAACACTGTGGATGGTGCCATGGGACTGTGATGGGGACTCAAAAGTGCACCTAGAGGCAGCATCTTTTTAAAATTCCCACTTCATTGAATAATTGCAATAATTGCATAGTCTGCCTCAAACACTGCTCTCTGAGGGCACAGAGTCAGCAACTAATCGCCTGTACTTTGCCCCTCTGAAAAATTTGAGCAAACATGCATAGCTGTCAGAGCTAGCCGCAGCCACGCTTCTTCCAAGTCACATCTGACTTTGTATTCCCACCCAGGCTCGTTGGCTCCTGGAGGCAAGGGTCACAGTGCTCCCTGCGCTCTCGAGTCACTCCGCGGTCCTACTCTTTATAGATCCTATTATTGTCAGCAGAAAACAATTTTGAGTGCTGTATGTGATTAAGGGCAGATGGCCAGCTGGAGGCATCTGAAGAAAATATCTTTTACATTTCCTTTTATTGAATTTGGAGAATTCGTAGCTTAATGCAGAGTTTTAGATGGCATTTCAATACAACAAAACTTGGAAGAAATTCTCTTTTAAAACTACAGTTGGATCATGGAAATCCTTTGATTAAATAGTTGTGTCACTCACATTCCTCCAGCCCCATCCAGGGTAATTCTCTAGCACTGGTAGGTTCTCACCCTTGATTTCCTTATTTTAATAATGAAAAGACAAGAGAAATGAAATGACAAATGACAGAAGAGAAATAAATGTAATTTAATGATTTTTTATTCATTTATGTGCAAAGAGATCTAGAGGACACATACACAGAAATATACTGGGATGGTGCCAAACTTTCTAGGCAAATGTTTTTTTTAATATAAAATCATTACTTATAGAATTAATGAATTGGTTTTATGTTCGAAATGCAATCAATCTTCAACTAATGCTCTTCATGCCTAAGATACTCATTCCTGTGTACTGTGTGCATGAGACCATGAGAGGAACTCCCAGGAAAAGTATGCTGCTTCCGCTGCTTTTATAATGAAAATATATTTGATAGTGTGCTGTTATATCATTTTATCATGTTTATTATTATGTCTCTTCTATAAAATCTATTGTATATTCCTGGAGAGATTGTGTGTTCAGTGTCTTCCATATTCCTCATTCTTAGATTGTGGCAGGCATGTATCCTACATCTGGGAGTCATGGAGATATAGAAAAAGGTTTGAAGTGCCCAAGTCTTTGATATGCAAAATATGTCTTATATTCACATTGCCATATAATCTTTAACATAGATTGAGTAAAAATTGATTTTTTGAAATGTAAGTGAAAATAAAATCATGCAGATAACTCTTAGAAGAAAGAGGATCTACTTTTTTTTCTGTGAGGTTCCTGAGGCAACTAGTGTAAATTTTGTTTGTATCTTTCACTTAAGACTCTAGTTATTCACTAAAATCTCTTTCCCAGCACTCAGAACTGATTTCTTTAATGCTTTTGCACATTGGTATGACCAAGTGACTAAATTACAGAAAATGGAATATAAAGCAAACAGATGATTGTCATAGCCATCCCCACACACAAACATTATTTTAAACTCTCACCATTTTTATTGACTTCCAAGACTTGTCAAAGATGACAAAGTCATTACTAGCTTGGGGTCTTGAAAAACTGAGTGAAGCAGACAGCCCTTATTGACCTAACCCTCAGGCCAGCCTTGAACTATCACATAAATGAGAAATCCTATTATTTCGAGGCATTATGTGTTGGATCTATTTGTTATTACAACCTGACATATCCCACCATACCATGCAATTGTTGGGTCAGGATAAATGCTGCTTCTAGCTACAAAGAGATCACTGGAATAAGCCTCTCAGCTACGTTTGTAGGGCACATTAACCACAGAGACAAAACAGAGGGTACTGATGTGATATTAAAGATTCTGCCTGTACCATGCATTTTTCAAAATGCTTTTCAACAAATGCCCAAAACAGAAGTCAAATGGGTCAGAGAATCAGTTAAAAACTTCACTGCTGGATTAGCGATGGATGGAGCATAAAAGCTAAATGTCAGTAAGAAAACCAAAAATGGCTCCCAGAGAAATATTTGTGCTTTCTGGGATGCTGCTAATGAAAGGGGAAGAACTTGGAAACTCAGAATGCCAACAATATCTCCATGTGTTTGTGGATCCTCAAAGCCTTAATTAAGACTTGTTTGCCTTACCTTTTTTTTTCTTTTTGGGTCACACTCAGCAGTTTTCAGGGTTACTCCTTGCTCTGCACTCAGGAGTTACTACTGGTGATGCTTAGGGGACCATATGGGATGCTGGGGATTAAACCTGGGGTCAATTGCATGCAAGGCAAACACCTTCCCCACTGTACTATCACTGTGGCCCCCTTACCTTTCTTAGCAGTGTTTTTCCTGGTCTATTTGGTAGTCTTACTTTATATAGTATTACCTCAAGGAAGCAAAGTTTGTATTTTAACTCTGCTTGGGAAAAGTAGACAGTGGGTCTCAAGAGAAAATTACAATTATTGTTGATATGGAGGATATAGGATTTATATCAACTATGGGCTATTCAATGAATTTACTTATATTTTGCCCAAAATATCTGAGGTTTTCTGCTTTTTAAGTATATTCTTTTAAGATAGAGAATTAGAGTTTTCATCTGGGATAAAAAATAATAATTCACTGTCATGTCTGGTTTTATATAAGTAGTTATGAGATCTAGCAGCAGTTCAAGATTTTCATTTTTATCACTGTACATAAAAATCTGATTAGCAAGTACTTTTTTTGGTGATCTCATTGTCTTTCAGAATCACCTCTGTTTTCTTGTATTTTAAATTATGCTCTCACCTTCAAGGAGCCTGCCTATTCTCAGGCCTCTCTGTAGTTCTCTGCTGGTTGTTTTGGCAATTTCACAGGAAATTTTTCTTTTATTCTTACTGGCTAAAGAAATTGTGAAAGTTAAAAAAAAAGAAATTGTGAAAGTTGTCTGAAACAGAGAGAGGGAGAATAAGAATGACACTATATTCCACTAAAATGAATGTAAAATAAATGAAAGATGACTCCACCTAATAGGCCATTTATTCTGAATTCAGAATAAATCTGAATTCAAAGGGCTAGAATCGTAAAGTGGTTTAAACAAATTCCAATTTTTTTGTTGCAGAAAAACAAAATTTTCAAGAGAAAACCAGCTTACAATGGGTAACAGTCATGCAAAAAAGTTGAAAATAATGGGGGGGAAGGGAGGGGCCATACCCTGGGATTCTAGAAGTTACCCCTGGGTCTGGCTCTACCCTCAGGGTTCTCTCCTGGTAATGCTCATTGAACCATAGTCATTGCAGGGCTTGGCTGTGTGAAACACAAATGCTCTACCCACTCTAGCCCTAAAATACTGTTTCAGAGGCAGGTATAGCTACACTTTCATTGATAACAGAGATTTCCACTGATAACAGATTTTCAGGACTTACAAAAGTAACCAGGGAGACATTTTGAGGAAATGCAGAAGTGTTAGGATTCTCTTGACCAGAATAGTTAACCTTAAGTCTCTGCCTCACAGGAGACTGGACAAAAATAAAAAGAACCATGGGGATTGGACTGGGGAACACAGTGTTTTTAGCTTTGTGCTGGCTTTGTTACCTTCTCTCTAAGTGACTGTTCTCTAATGATCATTCATATTAGTATTCTTTGGGTCTTGTTGCAGTACATTGTTGCTGAGGGCCTCTGCATTTTGCCTGGAATTGCCTTCTGCAGGTCACTCTGTAGATAGGAGGAGGACAGTTTGAATGTGGCAGTATATCTTACCATGTATTCTATGTTGGCAGGTATAAATATTTTCTCTCACGCTGCAACAATCATCTTGGGACTAGTTAGATCTTACCAGTATATTTACCTGACCACACTGGATCTCTAAGTAATTAGACATGAGAAAAATGCTATTTGCCTCCAAGCAAGCACACGTGGCTCTCTAATAAGTCTAAGGCTAATATACAAAACAACTATGAAGTAAATATGAGAGTCTTGTGAAAGCTTGGAGAAATATATATACCTAGCTGTAAAATATCTAGTGGTACAGATGCATGCCTTTGTATTCTTAAACACAGTTCATCTAAGATGTCCCTACTCCACTCTACCCTGCAGGGGCACTTCCAAGATGGATCTTGGCTGGGCAGCATTAGCATTTCAATGGACCTAAGTGAGGTCCTGGGAGAGGTTGCCTGAGGGGTATTGATCCCAACTGCTTCCCTTTGGTGTGGGCGCTCTGTATTGAAAAGCTTTAAAAGCTGTAAAGCTTTTGTCTTTTCCCTTTGGCCTTTTCTACTTCTCTCTCTGCTCTCCTCTCTGTTCTCCTCCCTGTTGGGCCTTAACACGTCATGGCAGCCATCTTGGCCTAGGGTTTAAACCTATACCTGGCCAGAACCTAAAGTCGGGGGTTTTCCTATAGTTGGATTGCATACCAGAACCTGTGAGAATAAAGCCTTTTAAAACTTTGCTGGATTTTTGCATCTTTCTCCATCCACCAGTCATCAATCCCCTGGGGGCATAAAGGGATCCCTAAACCCTGTTCCCAGATTTCGTTGGGGCACCCAGTATCCCCACCGTCAGGATCTGGGGGGCCACACCCAGAGGTGCTCATGGCTTACCCCTAGCTCTAAGTTCAGAGATCACTACTGGTGGGGCCAGAACCCAAGTCCATCATATGCAAGGTAAGTGCCTTACTTGCTCTACCATTTTTCTGGCCCCAAATTGCATGCTCGCTAAGACAGAGAGGGCTGCTGCTAGTTAGGGAACTTTGGTTGCCACTGAAGCAGACTGCTGTGGTCTCAGAGTCAAAATGCCCAGAGAAACCTGGGAGAAACCAAGACCCCTGAGGATCCCAGGCAGCCCAAGTAGATGCTGAGCATCTGTGAAGGAGCCTTGTATGATTTTTTGAGGCAGTGACTAGAAAGTGGTCAGAGCAATGACATTGACTCAGCCTGGAGACCTTAGGACAGAGTATGTGGGATGTGAGACCTCCTTGAGAACAGAGAGTGCATAGGTGTCCATCAAGGCTGCTCCCTTTCATAGCTATGCTGGTCCCTTGCCCCCTCCTCTCTTTTGACAGGCTTTGAATCCTAAACCCTGCATTAACCAAGTATTCCACAAATGGGGAAGTGGGCAGAGCCAGTACCTGATGTTCAAATACGATGTCATAGTTAAGGGCTTATGTAGCAGGTTTAATATCAATAATTTGTATGCTTGAAGTGAAGAAGCACCAAAATGAATTAAGCAACCACCTACTGCAGGAAAGTTATGTTGACAGTAATGAATAGTAGGGGAATTAACAACCCTCCTGATAATTAACAACAAATAATAAGAGAAGGCACAAGAAAATAAATAATAAAGTAGAATAAATGGGCTTATTAGACATTTATAGACTGTTTCTGCTCCATACAGTAGAATATAATATTTTCAAATATACATGAAAGTTTATCAAGAATACATCATACTCTAGGGCATAAAAAAGCACCAATAAATTTCTGAAAATTAAAATCAGAGGGCTGGAGAGACAGTATTGCAGGTAGGCTTCTTGCCTTGCCTGCAGCTGACTTGGGGTCAATCTCCAGCTCTTCTGAGGTTCCCTGGAACCCAATAGGAGTGATCCTGGGCACAGACACAAGAGTAATATCTGAGCCCAGAGAGGTGTGATGCAAAAGCGAAAACAGAAAAGGAAAGAAAAAAAAACAAAGAAAAGTCAAGAAAATAAAAATCATACCAGGTATTTTTTTCTGATACAATGTTATAAAAACCACAATGGAAAAAACTCAAACATATGAGGAAAAAGTGTTTTGTGGGTCCAGAGCTAGTAGGGGATAAAGAGCTTTCTTGCACATGGTGAGTGCTCTGGTTTGGTCCCTGGCATAACAAATGGCCTTCCTGTGCTCCACCAGGAAAAATAAACATTTTTATTACTGGTTTTGGCATATCAAGCATGCATCGGACAGCTTGCCAGGCTCTGCCCTGCAGGCGCTATACTCTCATTACTTTGTGTGGCTCTCTGAGAGGGGTGGGTAGAATATTCACGGTAATTTGGAGGTAAATTGCGTGGCCACACAGCAGCCACACACAATGGGGAAAGCTGGTTTCTGCTCTCCTGGATATATCTGTGTCTGTCTTCAACATGATAAGCGACCTAAAACCTGAGCTGCGCAGGAGGAAAAGAGCGGCATGGAATGCCTTCAAAGGCATCGAAGAAATAGCTAAAAAGGACAAAGAACCTCCAGCTCTGGGCACATCTCTTTGACTCCACTGTTCTCCCTGCATTAACATACGCCTCAGAGACCTGGGCCCTACGAAAGCAGGATGAGAATGCTATTCCGGTCTCCCAGAGAGGGAATCGAAAGAGCTATGCTTGGAATATCACACCTCACTCAAGTGAGAGGAGGGAATCGGAGTTCTAACCTCCGTCGCTATTCCAGAATCAGGGCCGCTGTCTCGTTTGCCAAGGCATCGAAAATCAGATGGGCTGGACATGTAATGCGATTTGGAGACAACCGCTGGACTAGAGTCGTTACCGACTATATCCCATGGGATGTCAAAAGATCACGTGGCTGCCCACCTACAAGATGGTCTGACTTCCTTGTAAAGACCCTGAAGGGGCGGTTTGAGGCTCTTCATATTCCTGAATCAACCAGATGCCATTGGGCTACATTGGCACGTGATAGGGTCCAATGGAAATGTTACTGGCGCCCGCTAGAGCAAATCGATGAATAGCGGGATTCAAGTGATCAAGTGATCCAAGTGCTCCACCAGAGGTCACTCCTGAGCACAGAGTCATGTATATCCCTGAATATCACAGAGGTGCCTATTCCCCAAACCTATGCTTTCAGTAACCACTAAGGCCAGTAAGGATATTGAAGCAGATATTAAAAAGAAAATATTTTTTTTTTAAAAAAACATATTTTAAAAAAAAAAAATATAATTCTTTTTTTCAGTAAACAACTGAAAACAAAGCACAAGTTACTCAGAATGGATGTGGCAAAAGTGGTAGTGAGGAAATAGAATTACGGCCTTTATAAAGAAATAGGTATCACAAATAATCTGCTTTGTTGCTAAAGCAGCTAGAAAAAAAGAAAAAAATAAAATAGTGAAGAGACTAAAAAAAGTCACATTAGGAGTTACTAACATACATGCAATAGCTCAATAAAACAAAGAACTTAAAGGGGAAATATATAAATAAACATAAACTGAAAATTAGGAAAAGAAGTGAGAATTGAAACAAATGCCTTAGAAATACAATGGATTCGGGCCGGAGCGAAAGCCCAGCGGGTAGGCGTTTGCCTTTACTGCGCAGCCGGCCCATGCCGGCCGGTGTTCGATCCCGTGGCATCCCATATGGTCCCCGAGCACTACCAGGAGTAACTCCTGAGTGCAGAGTCAGGAGTAACCCCTGAGCATTGCCAGGTGTGACCCCCAAAAAAAAAACAAAGAAAAAAAAGAAATACAATGGATTGAAAGAGGTGATTTTTAGACAATATTTATGAACAATAAAATGCCAATGTTTTTGATAACCTGGAAGAAATAGGTATGTCTTTAGATATATACAGCGCCATTGATTGAAACAAGAAGATAAATAAAACCTGAATCTTCATATTAAAAGTATGGAAAGTAAAGTGTAATTATAAAACACCCCCAGTGTGAAAGTACTGGTTTTACCAGTGACTTTTATTTATTTATTTATTTATTTATTTATTTATTTATTTTGGACTCTTCCCACCATTAAGTGTTGCAGGACTCCTAAGGGCCGCTGCATCTGCTCTGGATTGCCTCCGCAGATCACTCCGTAGATAAGGGGGTAGTCTAAATGTGGCAGTTTATCCGACCATGTATGCTGTACTAGCTGGTATAAATATTCTCCCATGCTATCACAATCATCGTGGGACTAGCTAGATCTTACCAGCATATTAGCCTGGCCACGTAAGGACACCTAAGTAATTAGACCAGAGAGAAATGCTGTTTTGCTTCCAAACAAACAAGCATGGCTCCTGATAAAATATAAAACTACAATGAAGTAGAGGAGACTTGTGAAGGCTTGGAGAAATATTTAACTGGCATTGGTGTTGATCTTTTGGTACAGTGACATGCCATCTCAGAAACCCCCTTCTCTACATTTCAAAGGCCTTCCCTTCCCGGCTCAAAACATTAGCACAGTAAAAGGCCCTAGGTGAGATGCAGGGAGGGGGTTACCTGAGGGCATTGGACCCTCCCTGCTTTCCATAACAATGGGAGGGAAGGTCTGAGTTGCAGGGGGGGTATAAACTTGCCGGTTCCCGCTCTCCGGGGCTTCTTCTTCCCGGTGGAATCTCGCCTTGTAGCGTTTTTTTCCCCTTGGAAGTTATACACGTGGTGGTCGCCATCTTGGCCTACACGTGGCTGGGGTTCTAGCCTGGAATCCTAAGCATCGGGTTTTTTCCTTTTGCTGATTTGTATGCCTGAACCTGTGATAAGTAAAAGTCTTTTTAAAACCTCATCGGATCCCTGAGTGTTCATCCATTCCTCGCCCGGCCGGAGGTAGAAGGGGAACTTCGCTTCCCGGCACTGTCGGGGGACCCGGCGGAGGCGCCCCGACAATTAAATTTGCATTTTCTGAGCACCTGGCAGGTAGCCTCATTTATCACCTGAAATTACAGGATCTCACTTTGTTAGGTTTTGCCTAGGCAGCAGAATAGCAGAGATTGCCTTAAGATCAGATGTCATCAGAGCCTTGTGGGTAGTAGTGGGCACATTCAAAACATTCATTTGTTGCCAGGAAGCCATTGGGAAGATTTTATTTTATTTTATTTATTTTTATTTAATTAAAATATTTTTATTATACCACCATAGGATATACAATTAGAAGGGATGTTCCTAATTGGTTTTCAGTCATACAGTGTTTCAGCACCCATCCCTCCACCAGTACCCATTTCCCACCATCAGTGACCCCAATTCCCTCCTCCCTCCCCAGTCTGCCTCTATGGCAGGTTTTTTTTTTTTTTCTCTCTCTCTCTTTTTGTCTCTGTTTCTTCTCTTATACAGTGTGGCTTCAAATAAATATATTTAGAGGTTATCATGTATATCACTGTGCCTATATTCAATGCTCAGTTTTTAGACTGGTATTATCATTTTCAACCATTATTAGCACCGGTTTCTTTCTCTGTCTTACATAACCTCTGACTCTCACACACTTGTGGTTGATTCCACCTATTGACAAGACCTCCTAATACATGTTTTGATGGCCTTGGATATTGGTATCATACTATATATATATATATATATATATATATATATATATATGGAGAGAGAGCAATATATATATATATCTTCATATATATATATATCTTCTACAAGTAATGCAGTCATTCTGTATCTCTATATCTGTCCATTTCCTTCTTGCTAATTTCACTCAGCCTGATCCTCTCATGTCCATCCATTTTTAGGCATTTCTTAACTTCATTTTTCGAACAGCTGCGTAGTATTCTATTGTGTAGATGTACCAAAGTTTCTTTTTTCTTTTTTTTTTTTTTTGCTTTTTGGGTCACACCGGGAAATGCTCAGGGGGTTTCTCCTGGCTCTTCACTCCAGGAATTACTTCCAGCGGTGCTTTCGGGGGGACCATATGGGATGCGAGGATTGAACCGGGCCACACAGGACCGCCGCGTGCAAGGCAAATGCCCTACCATCTGGGCTATTGCTCCGGCCCCTAGATGTACCAAAGTTTCTTTATCCAGTCATCTGTTCTCAGACACAATCAAAAGAGCAAGAACAACAAGTGCTGGCGTTGATGCGGGGAGAAAGGGCTCTCATCCATTGTTGGTGGGATATTTGAAATCTGGTACAGATTTCTTTTTTTTAAAGTATTTTTATTATACCACCGTGAGATATACAAATAAAAAAGATATACAATTAAAAAGTTCATGTTTGGGTTTTGGTCATACAGTGTTCCAGCACCCGTCCCTCCACTAGTGCCCATCTCCCACCACCAAAATCCCCGGTTCCCTCCCCTTCCCCAGCCCGCTCCATGGCAGGTTCTTTATTTCTTTTCCTTTCTCTCTCTTTCTCTTTTCCTTCCCTTCCAGACTATGGATTACAGAACATACACCAAAGGGTTGTCATGTGTATCCGTTTTGCCTCTATTTAATGCTCAGTTCTAGGTTGGCATTAGTACCCTCGACAATTATTAGCACCCTGTTCCATTTTCTGTCTTACCTAACCTCTGACTCCCACACGTTTGTGATAATTTCCACCTTTGACAAGACTTCCTGATATATGTTTCACTTGACCTTGGATATTGGTATCATAATATGTACATATATATTTATACCATGCAAATAAATGCGGTCATTCTGTATCTGTCTCTCTCCTTCTGGATAATTTAGCTCCAACATAATCTTCTCCATGTCCATCCATTTATAGGCAAATTTTATAACTTCATTTTTTTCTAACAGCTGCATAGTATTCCATTGTGTAGATGTACCAAAGCTTCTTTATCCAGTCATCGATTTTCGGGCACTCTGGTTGCTTCCAGATTCTGGCTATTGTGAATAATGCTGCGGTGAACATAAAAGTAGGGATGGTGTTTCCGCTGCGTATTTTTGGTTTCCCAGAGTAGATTCCCAGGAGTGGTATGGCTGGGTCAAATGGGAGTTCAATTTCCAGTCTTTGGAGGGAGTCCATATTGTTTTCCAGAAAGGCTGTACCAGCCCGGCATTCCCACCAACAATGGATGAGTGTCCCTTTTCCCCACATCCACGCCAGCACTTGTTGTTCTTGCTCTTTTGAATATGTGCCAGTCTCTGTGGTGTAAAGTGGTATCTCACTGTTGTTTTTGATTTGCATCTCTCTGATGATTAGTGATGATGAGCATTTTTTCATATGTTTTTTGGCCATTCGAATTTCTTCCCCTTGCTGAAGTTTCTGTTCATTTCTTCTCCCCATTTTTTGATGGGGTTGTTTGTTTTCTTCTTGTAAAGTTCTACCAGTGCCTGATATATCCTGGATATTAACCCCTTATCAGATGGGTATTGGGTGAATATTCTTTCCCATTCTGTGGACTGCTTTTGTATCTTAGTCACTGTTTCTTTTTGAGGTGCAGAAGCTTTTAGTTTCATGCAGTCCCATATGTTTATCCTTTCTTCTAGTTGCTTTGTTAGTGATGTTTCACCTTTGAAGATGCCTTTAGCTTCAATGTCGTGGAGGGGTTTTCCTATATTTTTCTTCAATGTATTTTATGGATTCAAGTCTGATATTGAGATCTTTAATCCATTTTGATCTGATTTTTGTGCATGGTGTTAGACACAGGTCCAAATTCATTTTTTACATGCCGCTGCCCAGTTTTCCCAACACCACTTGTTGAAGAGGCTTTCCCTTACTCCATTTTAGACTCATTGCACCTTTATCAAAGATTAAATGATCATGTGTTTTGAGGTTGGGTGTCAGGATACTCAATTCTATTCCATAGGTCCACAAGGTCTGTTTTTATTCCAATACCATGCTGTTTTAATTACTACTGCCTTGTAGTACAGTTTGAGGTTAGGAAGGTGATGCCTCCC
>JAJIBD010006722.1:72500-109992 GCA_021461705.1 Cryptotis parvus | reverse complement strand
GGTGTCATGCAGAGATCCACCTCTGTATCTGTGTATGAAAATAAAAAATATGTTTTCTGTCTTCTGTTGCTTACAATTAAATGACCAACTAGAATCCCCAGACACTTAAGGGAGAACACAATATCTTCATAAAAAGAAAGAACATGGAGAAGTTGCCCTCCCACCAAAAGAAATCCTCATAAATTTTAAAACACAGAAAATAATCATTCACTGATATAAACAGGGAGGTTTGAGAAGATAGTACATTACTGAAACAAGAACAGAGGCAACGAAACTATATTCAGAAATAAATGTGTGTGTGGGGGGAATAAATGCAAAAGTAATAAATGTCTAAAACTAGGAAAATAAGGAATCTAATTCTAGAAACATTAATATCAGCCCAGACTGTTAACCATGATCCATATGCAAGAACTCGATGTTCCACCAAAAGAGATGGACATAATAGATGTAACTAGAAAAGAATAATGAGAAATGTTTTTACAACTAAAAGGAGATAAGACCCTTTAAAATAAAAAGTTTTAGATGAGTATTGATTGGAATACATGAGCTGATGCCACCATTAAGACAGACTAGGGGCCGGAGCGATAGCCCAGTGGGTAGGGCATTTGCCTTGCACGTGGCCGGCCCATGCTGGCCTGGGTTCAATCCCTGGCATCCCATATGGTCCACCGAGCACCGCCAGGAGTAATTCCTGAGTGCAGAGCTGTTACAGAGCATGGGAAGTCAACAAAATACCCTAAAGTTTTCAGATGCTGATAAAATTTCAAGCCAAATTGAGTTAGCATCTGAATGTTAGTATTATGGCAGCAACGCATGCTTTAAAAACATGGTACTATGCCTTTGATCGGAAGCTCAAAGGATCTGAAAGTGGCATTCATTCTATTAGCTAATGTTATCTTTGGATGGTAGAGTGATAAGTTATTTTATTTATATGATTTGTATATTTATATCTTATATTCTCTGTGGGTTGGTATGTTCATATATGCTTAAAAGTGTTTTACACAGAAATAATTTAAAAATACCATGCAAGTCCTGCTCAGAATTAATGGAGCAGATTATCTGCATAACTCCATCTAAATACAATGAAAAGCAAAAGGCATTAGCCTTTATGGAGACAATAGTCTTTTGTTGGATCCTATTAAATTTATTGACAGTCGAAGTCCCTAAACTATTTTCATTTGTATGATCCTCAGACATATTTCCTTTGGCCCAGACTTTAACATTTACTTCCAGTTTGTTTAGAGTTACATGGGAAAGCTTTAAATTTTCCCTCTTAAATTATTTTTTGTTTGAACAACCCATTGTGGACATGGTCAATACCTTTGTGGATGCTGGTTTTGTTTTTCTTTTTTTTTTTTTGCTTTTTTTGGGGGTCACACCCAGCAATGCTCAGGGGTTTCTCCTGGCTCTGCACTCAGGAATTACTCCTGGCAGTGCCCGGGGGGACCATATGGGATGCTGGGGATCGAACCCGGCCGGCACAGGCCGGCTGCGTGCAAGGCAAACGCCCTACCCGCTGGGCTATCGCTCCAGCCCCTGGTTTTTAACTTAACAAATGATGCCTAAGCTAACAAGCCTGTAGTCCTAGAGCTAAAAGCTAAAACTTGAGTTCTTTGCTTGTCAACGTAATGTGCCTGGTTCTGCATAAGAGAAGAAAATTTTTCCATTGTAAGGAAGAAAAGATCTTAATCCCCCTTGATTCAGTAGAGACTGCCTGTCACACTGGAAAAGGTCATTTGCAAAATTGTTTCCTTTTGGCCTAAAATAGATGACACACTTCCCCCTAAATCGAATGATTCACTCTTATTTCATTGGCTTTAATCAGAGGGCTGGATAATAACTTAGAGTGTAAACTCCTTACTCCAGAAAGGCAAGGACATTGGGACACCAGGTTCCCATTTCCTTCTCGGAAGAAACAATCTGCTACTGGAAATGAACTTGTAAGATGACCTGGTTTCAGTCAAGGGTTGAACAGGCTACACAAAATAATCACCCCAAGAAGCAGTTTTTTCCCAAATGATTTTGGAACCACTTTTTAAGATTATTCTGGAAGAAGAAGAATGTTGGATAATAATCAGCTATTTTAAATAGTTGGGTTGATCTATCAATCAAAATTGCCATCTAACAAAAGAAGCACTATACTTACCAAAGTCACAACATTTCTATCATGACAACTGGCATGCTGTATTATTAAACCCAGTCTTTCACTTTGTTTTCATTTCCTCTAAGACACTATGTGCAGTTTGAGACAGGTGAAATGTTAATTACTGGTCTGAAGATGTAGAGAATGACTAATCGAATAATGTGGTAGCTCATTGAGATTCTACATTATGTATAGACAAATCCTAATTATGGTATTTAGGAATAAAATTAGAAGAGACTGGCTTTTAAATAACTATTGGAAGTGGTTAAATATACATATTTAACTTGCCTCAGTGTGTTTATGGGCACAGAAATAAAATCTAACACCAAGAAACTCAAAAAGCTGTGAAGGAAAGTCAATCCAAATTTCATCTTCAGAGCACTTTTCTGTATCCTGGCACTTGGTGAACCTCAACTGGAGTCCCCACGACCAAACTTTTCACTGTTTAGTTAAGAAGACAAAAATGATACAAGTATTATATTCTTTGGGGTCCTATATGCAAAGAGAAAGTGAAGCAGCCATTACATATCAGACATTAAAAAGTAAAATGACAAGCTGGATTAAAATGATCACAGGACTTCACAGACTGATGGCCAAAGAGGTTGTGAAGAGGAAGGTGAAAACAGGAAGAATCTGTATGGCTGTGTATTAACCTATGAAATTTAATATATACATAAAGTCAAATAGAGACAATATTGGCTTTTCCAATTTTTGTTGCTGGGTACTCTCATAATTGCAGAAGAGATGTAAGAAAATGGAGTTGACGTCTGTTATATCCAGAGTCCTCCCATGAGAAAAATAATGCAAATGAATGGAGGTTAGGAGGTCCTGAAAATGTAGTTCTGTATGCTTTGAGGGTATGACGCTCTGGGTTTAATACCCAAACTCGATACCTATACCCCCCATAAAGATTATGTAAAAGGAATCTGGTTTATTTTTATTTATTTATTTATTTATCCGTTTATTTATTTATTTATTTATTTATTTGCTTTTTGGATCACACCCGGTGACACTCAAGGGTTACTCCTGGCTCTGCACTCAGGAATTCTCCTGGCGGTGCTCGGTGGACCATATGGGATGCTGAGGATCGAACCCAGACCGGCACAGGCCGGCCGCGTGCAAGGCAAATGCCCTACCCAATGGGCTATCGCTCTGGCCCCAAGAATCTGGTTTATTTTTAAAGCTTTTATTACAATTTTGGAGACCTTTCATACAAAACTTAAGATGATTCCATGTTCTGAATGGTCCTTATGAGAACAGTATTTTCATGTTGTTCTACTCACTTTATTTTTTTTCATGAAATACACAAATGCATGTAAAAATGAATCAGATCAGTGTTATTAAGTAATAAGGCATTTTTTTATTTTATTTTTTTAAATATTTTATTACACCACCATGTGATATACAATTACAAAGATGTTCCTGTTTGGGTTTCAGTCATACAGTGTTCCAGCACCCATCCCTCCACCAGTGCCCATCTCCCACCACCAATGTCCCCACTTCCCTCCCCCTCCCCAGCCTGCCTCCATGGCAAGTTCTTTATCTCTTCTCTCTCTTTCTTTCTCTCTTCTCTTACACATTGTGGATTGCAATACATACATTTAGAGATTATCATGTATATCTTTTCTCCTATATTCAATGCTCAGTTCTAGGCTGGCATTATCACTTTTGACAAATATTAGCACGCTGTTTTCTTCTCTGTCCCACCTAACCTCTGATTCCCACATGTCCATGGTAGATTCCACCTTTTTTTTTTAATTGAAAGATGCTCATGTAGAGTCTTGGTTCCACAGGATTCCAACACGCACCCTCCACCCAAACCCATCTCCCATCACCAATGTCCCCACCTCCCTCCCCCCTCTCGCACCCCAACCACTTGGCGGGTTCTGCATGTCATTTCTTTCCTCTCTATATCTCCCTCCCAACAAACTTTCCTGCTCTTCGTGGAATGCAGTGCATCAAAAGACATCACTGTTTCACTATTCTAGTGGACCACGCGGCCGCAAGCGGCCGCGCGACCTGGGCTCGAGACTGGTTTTGCTTTGTTCCTCTGGTCGTGAGGCAGTTTCCCAGCATCCGGACAGCAAAAATGGTGGCTAGTGTGATGGGCAAGTCTCATCCAGCTGCTTCCGGGACCCCCCGGAGGGACGGGCCCACTCCCAAAGCCCATCTTCCCTCCTCGGGGTTCCATGGTCAGCTAGACCCGGCGTGAGCTGAGCTCCAGCCTCCCCAGCCATTTGCGAGGCCCTGCATGCTGGCCCGTGGGCAGCTCCTGGCGGGCGCCACCAGGCTCGACAAAATGGAGGGGGGAAAGGGTGACCACGCCTCCATCTGACGACTTCCCAGTGATTCCCGCCTCTTGGAGCCGCCTACCTGGGCTCGAACTGGTTTTGCTCTTTTCCTCTGGTCGTGAGGCAGTTTCCCAGCGTCCGGACAGCGAAAATGGTGGCTAGTGTGATGGGCGAGTCTCATCCGGCTGCTTCTGGGACCCCCCGAGGTGACAGGCCCACTCCCAAAGCCCATCTGCCCTCCTCGGGGTTCCATGGTTAGCCAGGCCCGGCGTGGGCTGAGCTCCAGCCTCCCCAGCAGTTTGCGAGGCCCTGGATGCTAATAAGCCATTTTCTTCCCTTGATTTTAAGTTATAGTATTGAAACTTCCAGACTACAAGTGGGATTCCAAGTTCTTTCTTGCAGATAGCATGACCATAAGCATTAGACTTACATCAAATCTGTTACTCACTGCTCTATCGAAAACAAATCATTTGCTTGAACAACAGAAAAAGAAACTTTAGAGGGTTTATTCTTTTGCTTCCAGAAACTGACCCAAAGAAATAAAGGTAATTAGATTTGATTTTTGTCTCTTAAAAGAACTTTAAAATATTAAGAGACTTTTAAGTCTCTTAAAAGAACTTCAAAATCTCTCCCATGAATATTCAGCCTTAGAAACATTCAGGCTTAACATGGTGCATAGGATTGAATGACAAAGAAAGTAATTGACCTGGAAAATTCAGTTAAGTCCAGGAACCTCAGTTTCCTTGGCAAGAATGTACAATAGAAAGGTTATTTTTATATAAAATATTTTTGCTTTATAAAACTGAGCTAGTCCACTCACCTAGTGGAAGGGTTCATTAATTAATCCATTCATTCATTTATCTAATAAAGTGAAAGAAGTATAAGATATTCAAGATCCAGTCTGAGTTTAAAACATTCATGCCCATCTCCACATCCTGAAATGCCTTAACCAACTCTATGCAGTGGGCAGGGCACTTGCATTGCATGTGGCCAACCTCCAGCTCTCTTAGTGTTCCTCTAAGCCATGCCAGCAGTGTTCCCTGATCTCAGAACCAGGAGTCAGCCCTGAGCACTGTTGGCTGTATGCCCATCTTGGAAAAAAAATATTCATGTAGAGCCATCAAGACAGTCTAGGGTTTTGATCCAGATATGATCCCAATACCACTTATGACCCCTTGAATGCAGTGCGCCAGAACTAATTCCTGCTTGCAGAGCAAGATGTGACCTCAAAACAAAAAACTCATGTCTTTCAGGTATGTTTTCTCATCAAAATTCTTCACTGTATCACTGTCTTCCCGTTCATTATTGATTTGCTCTAGCGGGCACCAGTAGCATCTCCATATGTCCTGTCTCATGCTAGTAGAGCCCAAGGGCATCTGCTTGCTCCAGGAACATAAAGAGCCTGAAACCATTCCATCAGGTCATGGGAATGAAGTCTATAATTGTTACTGGTATTTGGCCTATCAAATACAACACGGGTAGCTTGCCAGGCTCTGCCATGCAGGTGGCATACTCTTGTAGTCACATCAAAATTCTTATACTTAAAAATTCTTAAAATTGACTTCTCATACTTAGTGCAAGCTTTGTTACCAGGAAGAGTTTTTACTCCCAGAGGGCAAATCATGTGCATATATGAAATAACTTCCACCAGAAACTATCTTTTCTAAATGGTCTATTGACATCAGCTTGGCCTATTATTTGTACCTTTACTTGACTTACTTAAGAACTGTATTTAGCAAATGGCTTTGAGAACTTTTAGTGTTAACCCAGCAAAGCAGCTCTGCTCAGCTGCATTTGTTAAGGTTGTGAGAAGAGTAACCAACCTGTAATTTTCTGGTGCATCCTAATTAAAAATGGAGAGAGAAAATAATGTTATGCTCTCATCAGAAGCACTTAGCCTGATTGAGCGCTTGCTTTTTGTTCCGCATAAAATTGCTGCAAATATTTTCATATGTCTAAAGTGGGGATAGCAAAGAAAATGCGACAAATTCACAGGCGTCAATGTTACCACTACTTACTGGCAATTGCTTTATTATTTTCTGTTTGCTGGCTTTGTTGGGATAACTTACCTTATTACCGGGCACTTAACAAGAGGACTAGACATCTGTTATAAAATAACTGGCTTGAGATATGATAGTATTAGGCTTTGCCCTCAAAGTAATTCTATTGCCATGCTGCTAATTAGTCCTGAGTATCTCAGGCAACTTTTTTATCAACCCTAGAACAAAGACAAGTCAGTGGGTTATGCTATCAACAGACAGCGAGCCCAGTCTCTGATCAACTTTACCCACATCAGATGACTATCTTGGATATAGCTAAAGAAAAATCTTTCTGGATCTAGTCTGGATAATCTTATTCCCAAACTATCCTGCCCTGAGCTGCTTCCCAAGGACTAGCAGTGAAATAGACCTTGTCAAATGGATGTTAATGCCTCTAGTGAGAAAATAGCTATAGATTAATTATAATTTATTGGTAAACAAAGGCCATAAATTAATATCATAGCATCTATGTAAAATCAATATTTATGCCATTATATATATCAGAATACATTACATTATATACATTATATATACATATATATATATATATATATATATCAGAATAGAAATGTTTAATACCTGAGCCTGGGCTATTAAGCAGACTTCGTAAGAAACCAGGGTCAGACAATGGGACGTCTCAGTGCCAGGTGCTAAGGCAGAGAGGATGCTGTTATGAAGGAACAAGATGAAATCTGTGAAAAATGGGACAACAAGTCACAGGTATATCTGAGTTATGAGACCAGAAGAGTGAGAAATTTCCCTTTCTTCCTAAATGTCTAACTCAATAGGCAACTTAAGATCTCTAACAGAGATGGGACGGGAGCTCTGAAAGGGGGTTGGAGTCCTCTGAGTGTGATATACGGCCTCTTAGAAAATTTGGAAACAAATTCTTTAGTCAAAGAGCTTCTACTAGGGCATACAAAAATAACACAAGCTTTATTTTTCACATCATTTTACATTCACAACAAAACTGAACAGAAAGTACAAGCATCACCACCAGTGGGTCTATCCTGACACATCAGTGTGGGAATAACATCCCTAGCTTGGTTTAGGGTTCAGTCGTGGTGTGGAGCATTCTGTGTATTTGATGGAAATTTAAGTCATGAATCCATTAGTATTGAGTTCTATGAATAGGAATATAATCCTATGAATATACAACCCTATGGATAGTAATAGTTTCCAGAAGGGAGGCCATTTGTTTGCCCTGCACTCAAACTACCTGGATTCTATCTCTGTATATGGTCCTCTAAGCACCACTAGGAGTAAATCCTGAGTGTGGAGCCGGCAGAATCGCTGGATGTGGACCAAAATCCAAAACAATAATAATAATGATAATAATAATAATAACAATAATAAACAACAATAATAATAATAGTTTACACACATATATACACCTGAAAAATTCTTTGTAATCTGCCTACTCCTTTCTCTTTTCTTCCTACCTTCTTTGAACCTTAAAAAATTTCATATGAACTGATGTAAGAATAACTGTTAGAATTATACAAGTGACCAACATAAGGATTCAGAGGAACTCTCCTGGCCATATGATTTTTACCCAGAGTTATTCATATATTCCCATAAATTTTAGCTTATTTTCCTTTCTGCTAATGTCTGACATCACAAGTTGCATAAAGGTGATGCAGAAAATCACTTGGAATCAAGGGTCAGCCCTACCTCTCGGTGTCCCTCCCCGACCTGGTATATTGATGGCCCTTCCATGGGTACAGGGAGCAACTCAAGGGTTCTAGCTGGAGCCTCCTAGCCCTGCTATTTCTCACACCTGAAATAAGTTGCTTTCTTCCTTGTTTCCTCTTGCTTGCAGCACATACGAAACCTAAGAGTCACGCAGAGGAGCATGTGCTCTGAGCAATCCCAGTAGATAAGGAGCTGCTTCCTCCATGGTTCCTGCTCTAGTGCTAGTGAGTGACCAAGGCACCTTCTCTGTTCTACCAGGACTCTGCACACTGGACAGTGAATCTGCTCTCTTCCTTTCTCCAGGTTCCATCAGTAAGTGCTTGCCGGGTTCACCCGAAGCAAGGAGACAATTCTCACTGTTTTTCACCCTCTTTTCCTCTTTTCTCCCTCCAACTACTTTTCTACTTTTAGCACAAGAGTTTGGTGACTCCATCCTAATCTATGACTCTCTTATTTCCAAAGAATCCATTGGTCCCTTTCTTTGATACACTGTCTACAAAATATATTCTTGAGTTATTCTTTCTTCCTCTATAAAGATAGAAAATCATTTCTTTCTAGTCTGTCCATTCCAAAATAGCAGAAAGGAAATGAGCATGCTTCTCTTTTGGCAGGATCATACCCCCAGAAATTAGCAGGAGTCCCTGGAAGCTGGGTCTGGGGTCATGCATTATGGCCAGAGGTAAACTGAGAAGCAAACAGATTTGTGGTTTGTTAGTATCTTGAATCTCTAAAAGAAAAAGGTGTGAGAAAATTCGGAAAGTTTTAACATCGCTGGGAATGTAACAATAAAAAATAACGTTAGGTGTACACGGAAAATACTGTGTCGGTTAAGAAATATAGGTAATGAATTAACGGGGTGACAGTGAACTCTCAAAAGACAAACTTAGGCAACAACGGGTGAGAAATAAACAACTTCCCAAGGTCTCCATTTTGTTAAGACTCTGAAAGTTCTAAGTTTGAGCACCAGCACTGAATTTCTTTTTTAGAGAAGGAAGATAAGGACATCAATCTTCTAACCTTCGGCCCTTTTAATGCAATACTTAGCCTTCCCCCAAATGAATGTTACTGAAACGATACTAAAATAATTCTGGACCCAACATTAATGTGCTCAGAGTGCTCACGTGGCAGTAAAACTCCATCTGCTCCGCCAGATATTCTTTCTACCCTCTGTTCTTTTGAGGAGCACAGCAGTGTTGCAAGCTTGCCATAAGAGCAGTTCTCAAACTTGGCTTTGCTACAGAATCACTTTCATAGCTTTAAAACATGCCCTGATTTCCACTTTTGATGATTATGTCAGTATCTTTAGAAGGGGGTGCTCATATGACTGCAGTTTTAGGCTTGCCCATGTCATAGCAATGCACATTGTTGGTCTGAACCTAATGGTTGTCTGAAGAACTAGAAGGCAGAGACTGGTAGCTGGAGTTGGCCATCCTCCTCCTGGTTTCTAAATATGTGACTGGCAACTGAACATGGAGGATATTTTATTCCTTCCTTCCTTCCTTGCTTGCTTCCTTCCTTCCTTTCTTCCTCCTTCCTTCCCTCCTTCCTTCCCACCTTCCTTCCTTGCTTCCTTCCTTCCTTCCTTGCTTCCTTCCTTCCTTCCTTCCTTCCTTGCTTCCTTCCTTCCTGTATTCCTTCATTCCTTCCTTCGTCTTCCTTTGTTCCTTCCTTCCTTAATTCTTTCTTTCTTTCTTTCTTTCTTTCTTTCTTTCTTTCTTTCTTTCTTTCTTTCTTTCTTTCTTTCTTTCTTTCTTTTCTTTCTTTCTTTCTTTCTTTCTTTCTTTCTTTCTTTCTTTCTTTCTTTCTTCCCTTCCCTTCCTTCCTTCCTTCTTTCTTTCTTTCTTCCTTTTGTATATTATGTGCTTAACTCATAAAGTGATGCTCTGACATGCATTCATGCTTGTATGCATGTAGTAGGCATGTAGAGAAAATGAGGATTTATTTCGCCCCACCTTCTTTATCAAAAAGAGAGGCAAGCTAAGCCCATGGAACACAGCCTATGTATCCATTATAGATCCTTCAAGGACAAGACTATCGGACATTTTGGATCCTCTCTTGCCTATGTATGATCAGAGTGAAGACCCTCAGTTAGTGAGATTTTCTGATGTCCTAATCAGCATAATTCTCTATAAATTGCCAGGCATGAAGGCATTCGTATTGAACTTTTGGGTTAGGAAACTTTGTGTAATAACTGCTGGAATATTGGTTTTTTGAATCTTTCAGCTAGCCTGAAGGAAAGCATTAAGTGTTGGTGTCATGAGTTCAAGAAAACAGCAGCAAAATAATCATCGAGGGACTCTTGTTGACGTACTTGCAGCTTCATAATATGTTTATAGAAAATGTCACTCAATCACTCGCCCGTTCTTACCCTAACCCCAAGTACCTGAGCACAGCTCAGGACTGTGTACAAAAAATTCTTTTTTTAGAAAGTATTGAGGTAAATGACCATTGGACTGTGTACTTCTGCCATCTAGTTTGACATGTTCAGTCATAGTATTCTGACTTTCCAAGGCCGGTGCAGTCCAGTTTGAGAATGTTGCTCTGGCTTCCGTGAGGTGAACTGAGGAAAGCTAGAAACCCAGTGATGCATGGAACAGTGATTCAATTTCCTAATAGGTCCTCTATTTTCGTGCTCATAACTCAGAACACTCCTCTCTCCATCCCCCCTCACCCCCGCTCCGCCCAAGGACCTTGGGCACCTTCAAGGCCTATGTTCTAACTCCTATTACTATAGAAGTTAAACACCAAACTCGCCAAACACCACCCCATCTCCTGCTTTCCTAAGGGAGGTTATGTTTTCTCCAGCCCAGGTTCTTATTTCAGAAGAGCTGTGGGGTCCCCTGAAGGGGGTGGATATGTCCAATGACAAGAGACCCAAAGATCTTGATTGTATCTATCAGAGTAAGATGGAGGGGAGGAAGTGCAGTTCTACGGAGCAACCAAGTGTGGGAAAAGATGCCAACAATGAAAGAGGAAGGTTCAAAACACGCGGTTCAGTTACTAGTCAGTGGTATGGAAAAAGGAAGTTTAGGTACCTTTCTCCCTACTTCCTATATTTTCTTAATAGCATCTTTAGCGCGTCTTTTCCAAATACTCTCTCTATAGATACTTAGATGCATAGATTCCACCCTCCTTACCCATTATTTTCCTTCCATTCACATAAGCACACTCATCAATGACAACCACTTTTTCCAGGTAGGCAATGTATTTCATTCATCTTTGTACTATAGGGTTCTTGCCCAGTGTTTATTGCTATGATCTAAATGCTTCTGTTCAAATTCAAATGTTGAAGTAATATTAATCGGTGCGATGATGTTTGGAGTTGGAACTTTTGGAACCTAGTAAAGCCTTCACAAATAGGACAAGATCCACAATAAAAAATAAACTGAAGCAAGATCATTTTATGTTTAAATGAAGCAAGAAGATGGCAATAGTGAAGTTGGAAGAGAAGCCTAATGAAGGACCATTGGTCACCAAGGACCAATGGTCACCAATGACCATTTGGGTGCCCTGAACTCTGGTTTCAAGCCTAAAGAGCTCTGAAAAATACTTATCTGTGGTTTAAGCTACCAAGTCCATCATACTTTGTTATAGCAGTCTAAACAAATCAATAAATATCACATAGATTGCTCAAGATGAAACATTTTAAAATGGTATTTAATTTTAATAGCTGCATAAAGTGATAAATGTAAAAGAAAGCTCCATCTTTCTTATTGGGATTGCTATTTTTGACCTAGAAAAGATGGAAGGACAAGACTGTATAATTAAAAGGCTCTCAGTACTAGGCCTGGCTTTGGACCTGAACCTGTCATCCTCATCCCAACCCGCAGCACTGAGCAGCTCCTCAAAACCACTTCGTGGGTTTGGGAGGGATGTCAGTTGAAACAACTGAGTGAGCAGTAAATAACATTTGGTGTTACTAATTACTATTGCATTGACTATTTTAATTTACCCATTCTTTATAATTTCCCTACTCAGTGCACAGCTCAAGACTTTGTAGATGTCTCAGAGTTCAGCAGGGAAGAAAAGGACGAAGGAGTCATCATATCCTCCCAACAACAGAGAAGCTAAAGGATATTCAATGTCCCAAACTCAAGGTGCCATATTCCTTCCAGGACCCAACTCCACAGAAATCTCCTTGCAAGCAGACAGGCCTCCTCTCCTTGGCGGTCCTGGGTCACCTCCAAATGCTGAACCCCCTGGCCCCCACTTCCTGAGCACAACCCATCCAGACTTGTCAACTTCTGGTCCAAGAGCAGTAAGGAAACAAACTAGACTTTTTCTTGGGGAGATGACAATGGAGAGTCTCTCTCTGCAAATAAATTCAGACACTAGACAGATGACTCATGCCTTAACTTTATAGCCCATAAATGTTTATTAAAACACTATAAATCTCTAATAAAATAGAAATTTCATATAGTCTTATTAGCTTATATGGAGGCATACATTTAAAGTGAAATGCACAGTGCCATAGTGACTGCAGCAGAGTGAATAGTAAAAAGAGAGGAAAACAGACTAAGTTCCCGTCAGTGACTTGAATAAAGATGCCTCCAGATGAGTGATGGAGTTCTGCCATTGACATCCATCTGCCATGAATGGATCTAGAGGATATGACACTTTCCAAAATAAGCTAAAGACAGACACACTGAGATTTCACTAACAGATTTAAACAAAATGAAAAACACATAACATTTAAGTGATATTCTTTTAGACTAAAAATTTAATTGGTGGTTACCAGAAAGGAAATATGAACATGGGCAGGTAAATCTTAGTAAAAGGGTGAAGGATAAATTGGAATGGAATTAGATTTTTAGTGGTGAAAATGGTGATAATAAGGTCAATAGACTTATAATGCTCTATACCTATATCCCATCATCACTGTATCACTGACTTCCCGTTCATTATCGATTTGCTCGAGCGGGCACCAGTAACATCTCCATATGACATGTCTCACGCAGGTAGAGCCCAGGGACACCTGCTTGCTCCAGGAATATAAAGAGCCTCAAACCATTCCATCAGGTCATGGGGATGAGGTCTATAATTGTTACTGGTATCTGGCATATCAAATATGACACGGGTAGCTTGCCAGGCTCTGCCGTGCGGGTAGCATACACTTGTAGTCACCTCAAAATCCAGCATTTATTGATGAACCTCACAGCCGTAAGCTGCTGCACGAGCCGGGCTGTGATAGGCTGGTCTGCTGACATTCTTCAAAGAAATTGACCTATGGAATTGACCTATGAATTGACCTATTCATCACATTATATCCCATATAATGTGATGAATACATGTTTGATATTTTTAATGTTATTATACCACCGTGAGATATACAATTACAAAGATGTTCATGTTTGGGTTTCGATCATACAGTGTTCCTGCACCCATCCCTCCACCAGTGTCCATTTCCTACCACCAATGTCCCCTGATCCCCCCCAGCCAGCCTCTATGGCAGGTTATTCATCTCTTTTCTCTTTCTCTTCCTCTCTTTCTCTCTTCCTTCACATTGTGGATTGCAATACACATATTTAGAGGTAATCATGTGTATCTTTTTGCTTATATTCAATGCTCAGTTCTAGGCTGGTATTATAATTACAATAATAATTAGTACACTGTTCCTTTTTTTGTATTGCCTAACCTCTGACTCCCACACATTTGCAGTGGTTCTACCCACTTACAAGACCTCCTGATCCATGTTTTGCCAGATCTTGGATATTGGTATCATACTATATATAGAATATCTATACCATACTATATATATGATATATATTATGTCTATATCATATTACATATAATATATAGTATACATCATACTATATATACTCTATATATCATGGAAATAAATGCAATCATTCTATATCTGTCTTTTTCTTTCTGGCTAATTTCACTTAACATGATCCTCTCTATGTCCATTCATTTATAGGCAAATTTCGTAGCTTCATTTTTTCCTAACAGCTGCATAGCATTCCATTGTGTAGATATACCAAAGTTTCTTTATCTAGTCATCAGTCTCGGGCACTCTGCTTGCTTCCAGGTTCTTGCTATTGTGAATACTGCTGCTATGAAAATAAAAGTGCAGATGGTGTTTATGCTGTGTTTTTGGCTTCCCAGAGTATATTCCCAGCCCAGAGTGGTATGGCTGGGTCAAATAGGAGCTCAATTTCTAGTCTTTGGAGGAATGTCCATATTGTGTTCCAAAAGGTTGTAGCAGTTGACATTCCCCCCAACAATGGATGAGAGTCCCCTTTCCCCTGCATTCACACCAACACTTGTTGTTCTTGCTCTTTTGGATATGCACCAGTCTCTGTGGTGTGAGATGATATCTCATTGTTGTTTTGATTTGCATCTCTCTGATGATTAATGATGATGAGTATTTTTCATATGTCTTTTGGCCGTTTGAATTTCTTTGTTGAAGTTTCTGTTCATTTCTTCTCCCCATTTTTTGATGGAGTTGACTGTTTTCTTCTTGTGAAGTTCTACCGGTGCCTGACATATCCTGGATATTAACCCCTTATCAGATGGGTATTGGGTGAATATTCTTTCCCATTCTGTGAACTGTCTTTGTATCTTGGTCACTGTTTCTTTTGAGGTGAAGAAGCTTTTTAGTTTCATGTAGTCCCCTATGTTTATCTTTGCTTCTAAGTTGCTTTGTTAGTGGTGTTTCATCTTTGAAGCTGCCTTTAGCATCAATGTCATGGAGGGGTTTTCCTATATTTTCTTCAACATGTTTTTATGGATTCAGGTCTGATATTGAGATCTTTAATCCATTTTTTATCTAATTTTTGTGCATGGTGTTCAAATTCATTTTTTACATGTCACTGCCCAGTTTTCCCAGCACCACTTGTTGAAGAGGCTTTCCTTTGCTCCATTTCGTACTTTTTGCTCTTTTATCGAAGATTAAGTGATCATGTATTTGAGGCTGGATGTAAGGATACTAAACTTTATTCCATAGGTCGACAGCTCTGTTTTTATTCAATACCATGCTATTTTAATTACTACTGCTTTGTAGTAAAGTTTGAAGTTGGGAAAGATGATGCCTCCCATCTTCTGTTTTTCAAGGATTGCTTTATCTGCGGGCGTTTATTATTCCATACAAATTTCAGGAGTGTTTGGTCAATTTCTTTGAAGAATGTCATGGGTATTCTTTAGGTACCTCATTGAATCTATATAAAGCTCTAGGGAGTATTGCCATTTTGATAATGTTGATTCTCCCCATCCATGAGCAGAGAATGTGTTTCCATTTCCTAATGTCCTCTTTTATTTCTTGAAGTGACATGTTTGATATTTTTAAGAATACAATAAGGCCAAAAATTAACCAAATACCAAGCCTCAGAAATAGCTCTAATCTTTGGTTTTCTCTTCCCAAGAGGAAAAGAGAGTGGACCCTATTGCAGGGGCAGAAGCTGCCCCAAGGTAACCAACCACCTCTATAAATTCCAGCTGAAAAACCTTGATGGAGTTCAGGAAAGTCTCTCTGTATGGAGAAATGTTTTTTTTTTACTAGTGGTGGTAGAACTGTCATGGAGGATTCTGGATAAAAACTGACGCAATTTCTGTCCTGAGAAGTTAACTGTCTTGGCGGAAGGGGCTTGTCTCATGGAGAATTTTGACATTCATACCTAGAGGAACAAAAGGTGTCACAATCTATGGCTCATTTCTTCCTAGACTTCTCAATGAACCATACATTCTGTGACTGCTATTCTGCTGCAACCAAATGAATTTCCATCTCCCTTGTGTGTGGCCTTCCCCAATCAAGAGAGTTCAGCAACCAGGGCACCCTGCTCAGCTCTGGCTCCTTTCTTAGACCTTTTACTATGCTAGCTGGGAACTTTAACCCATTTGTGTTCCCCTTCACTGACCATATGTCAGCCTCCATCCCCCTAACATCCCATTCTAATGACTTTGTATTGTCCCACTTTGTGGTTTTATTATCCAGTTTGTGATCAATCTGAATTATTTTATGATCTCTGGTAAAGTCTACACAAAGAATGGAATCAGATATACTGCAATAGAATGAGTATACGAGTTAGTATTCTCTCTGGAAAATTTGGATTTCATCTCATAATTCCCTGACTCTACGAATATAAAATATTTAAATTTTTTAGAACACTTGTTTTCCAGAATAACAGAAATGGCTGTCTAAATGGCTGTCCCTTCTCAGAGCCAGGCTGGCTGGAGTTCCTTGCAATGATGAAACTGTGTGGGGAAATCCAGTAATGAGCAACTCTAGCAATACCTGATGTATAAATTTCTAAATAGACATCTCCTTTATTAACAAAGGAATGCATGATAATAAAATAAGAAACATCTTGAGAAGGAACTCATCAATTTATTTATTTTTTTAATTGAGACACCGTGATTTACAAAAACATTCATTGAAAAGAATGAATTTTCAATGAATGAGAGACAGACATGGGCAGAGCTGCTACTGCTCTCACTGTGCCCAGCTGCTCATGAGGTGCCCTGGAGGGATGGCAGGTTCTAGCCCTGGCCCACCACCCCAGCAGAGCCTCACAACAAGCCAGACGACTCCCCACTCCATGATGACCTCCATTTTACACATCCGGACTTCCCCCTTGTCAGAACTCCACCCAGCAGACCAGCCTATCACAGCCCTGCTCATCGAGATCCACCCTGCTGCAGTCTTTTTAAATCTGGCCCAGGTATGCTGATCCAGAGACAGACATGGGGCAGAGCTGCTACTGGCTCTCACTGTGCCCAGCCGCTCATGATGTGCCCGGGAGGGATGGCAGGCTCTAGCCCTGGCTTGCCACCCAAGCTGAGCCTCACAACAAGCCAGACGACCCCCCCACTCCATGAGGACCTCCATTTTCCACACCCGGACTTCCCCCTCATCAGAACTCACCCTGCAGACCAGCCTATCACAACCCGGCTTGCGCGGCCCACTTGCGGCTGTGCGATTCATCAATAAATGCTGGTTTTAGAGGTGACTACAAGAGTATGCTACCCGCACGGCAGAGCCTGGCAAGCTACCCGTGTCGTATTTGATATGCCAGATACCAGTAACAATTATAGACCTCATTCCCATGACCTGATGGAATGGTTTGAGGCTCTTTATGTTCCTGGAGCAAGCAGATGCCTTGGGCTCTACTTGCATGAGACAGGTCATATGGAGATGTTACTGGTGCCCACTCGAGCAAATCGATGATGAACGGGAAGACAGTGACAGTGACAGTGAAAAGAATGAGTTCATTTTTATGTGGGTTAAATATCCTTTAATTTTCAGTCAGAAACTGGATCAGAGCACTTCTACGGAGGCCCTGTTGCCTGGCTCCGTTCTTATTGACTTTTGTCACATCATGTCCTTGGTGAACCCCTTAGTTACTAATTTGCATATATATATTTTGCTCCTAACTTCTAAGGATGTCTCCTTATTAAGCCACCATCCGAAGCATCAATTAAGCACCTGCACATTCATGGGACTTTTTCAGGGCTTGCCTTCCCACATAGTTTTCTATTTATGTGTCTTTGCCTGTCTTGTTCCAGACTTTCCATGTGTTTCCCAATATATTCTCTGCCACAACTTTCCCTGCAAACTAGTTTTTATGGCTTTGTATTTATTTATAGTCCTACTTTGTGGTTTTATAATCCAGGTTGTGATCAACCTGAATTGTTTTATAATCTCTGGTAAAGCCTATCCAAAGAATTACATCAGATATATTGCGATAGCTTGAGTACAGTTAGTGTTCTATCTGGGACATTTGGATTTAATCTTGTAATTCCCTGACCCTATGAATATAAAATATTTAAGTTGTTTAGAACACTTATTTTCTGGAATAGCACATGCCTTATTTCAGTAGGACAATTTTGTCCAAAATTATACTTTAGTAACATGATTTTTTCCTTACTATGGTACTTGGCCTTTGTATAAACCAGTCCTTCCTTCTATAGTACTTAGCCTTTGTATAAACCAGTCCTGATTTTATATTTACTTTACTCAGTAACCTGTAGATTGGGGATTATGTAAGGGCTGCCTAGATTTGTGAAAAATGGGTAAATTAAACAGAATTGAACCGAGGAGAATGGTAGAGAGAATTAAACAGAGTTTTAGGGCATGAACACTAATGAACACTAAGGGCTACAGATTCATCTTTTCGTGACACCAGTATCTCTACAGATACTTCCTGATGTGACAGCCTTATAAGAACTTGGAACATCAATAAAGCAGGGAACAGATGGATTGGCCATCTCTGAATGATTTGCTGTTTTAAATGTCCATTAGATTTAGACTTTGAGTTTTGAGGTGATGGACTCTGTTTGATTGGAATTTCATATGCTAAATCCAATAAATGGTCAGGCTCACTGAAGTCAAAAGCAAAATGTATCTGACTACTCCAGGGTGAGAATTGAGGGTGTTGTATTGCCAGAGAGGGAAAGAAAGGAAGCGGCACCAGGAGTGGATATGCCTGGATGCTTTGGGAATGTCCAATTGCCATGTTCCTCAACTGAGCCATGAGCCATGAGTTGAGGATCAACTGAGCCTCACCTTAACCAACTTGGTTAAGGTGACTACATGCTGCTAGAAAAGTCTTGTGTGGTTTGCACATTTATCCGCAACTTTTTTTCCTGAGCCAACACAGACTTTCCAAGAGTCATATGTAAGTTTAGCCTCCCTGGCTTTGTGTCCAGTCATGCCCCAGCGCTGTTGAAGAATTCAGCGGGCGTGATTCAACTTTTCATTCAAACAATATAATGGAAATGCAAGTGGCTCTAAAGAAAGAGAACAGAAATAGAAAGCAAGGTCTGTGCAAATGAAATCAAATGAGAGTTTTAAAAACAGTAAAGCGTCAAAGTTTATTTTCAGAAGAAGTTGTCTTCAGAATGACTCCTGCTGAGAAGCATAGAATGGAAATCCATTTTGGATATAAAAGGAAGTACCAGCTTCCTTGTTTGGCCCTCAAACTTTACTATTGTGAAATGTCATCTCTTTATGTGTTGAATTTTCTTGGACTTTTTTGGGTGTGATGGTAATAGAACATTTTCAAAATTCCACGTCTGTCCCAAGCTACAAAGAAGAATTTATAACCACACATAATAGGTCTGCTGGTTATAAGAGTTTTTAAACATGAACTCTAAATATTCTTTGTCTTCCGAAACCATTGATTGCCATTGATCAAACAGAGCTAAACTGCCTTTGAGTCTACTTGGATCTCTTGCATAAATACATATTGAGGGACTGTTTTAAATGTCCATTAGATCTTAACGTTTCTCGTTGGAGCCATTATCATTTATCATATGACTGTAAATATAGATTCAGGGATGTTTAGAACACACATTATTTACCTGGCCAGCCGTAATGGCTCCAGTAGATGCATTAGAGCCCGCTTATAACTCCTCTCCAAGAATAGATCCAGAATACCTCCTCTGTATGAATTTTATTTTATACCAAGGGAGGAGATTATATAACGAGGTCATTTACCCAATGTTTTAAATAAAATATAATTTCCAAGGCATGTGAATATAACAATTTTGAGACTATTTCTAAAAGTAATTTGATTTGAGTGGTTGCTTTGGTAGAAGCAGCCAGCCATGGGTTCCTAAAAGTATGTTTATTAAAAAAGAGCTATAAAAAGAATTTTAGGCATTAAAATATTATTAGATCTTGTTTGTATTAGCATTTATGATTTTAGAAATAATATAGATGCTTCAAAAACATTCTAGGTATAAACTGATGTTGAAAAAGAAATGATTCCTCGAACAAAACAAGGAATCTAATGGGTATGACATGCAAATCAATGGGGAAAGAAAAGTCAGGTTATTGGCTGATGGTGAATCATTGACATCACCAGGTCAGAATTAGATCATAACGTAAGCAAGGCCTCAGATACCTTACATGTAAATTAAAGAATGACATGTAAAGATGAAAATCTAAAAAAGAAGAAAACAATGGGTAATTTATAACCTTGGGATTAGAGATTTCTTGTTATTATATTATTTACTTACTAATTTTATTATTTTACAAGGTATTTCCCAGGGGTGCTTTTTTTTCCCAGGGGTGCTTTCTTCCAGCACCTTTTTGTGGTTCACCAGAGTCACCCTGTGACACTCATAGGGCTGTATGGTATCGAGGGATCAAACTCATGCTCCACTTCAGCCCCAGGAAGAGATTCCAAGGATGCAAACTCCACATACTTTTGAAGAAAAAAATTGATAAATTAGGGTGTATTGAAATATTAAACAACTGCATCAACATGTATAATGTAACAGTAAAATGATTATCTAGCATAATGTATATAATGTATTTGTGGTATACATCACAGCAGAGGCTGAGTATTCTGCACATACAGAAACTTAATAAATGCCAAGCTCTAGACACACTTATACAAGTAAAAGCACTTGTGTTGAAATGGGTAAAGAGTTGGAGTAGGAGAATCAGAATTTTTATTTTTAAAATGCTCGCATAGACTAATGACCAAATACAGAATAATGCAAATCCATGTCATTTTATCTTATAGGTATCACTGTATCACACTATCACTGTCTTCTCGTTCATCATCGATTTGCTCGGCGGGAACCAGTGACATCTCCATATGTCCTGTCTCATGCTAGTAGAGCTCAAGGGCACCTGCTTGCTCCAGGAACATAAAGAGCCTCAAACCATTTCATCAGGTCATGGGAAATGAGGTCTATAATTGTTACTGGTATTTGGCATATCAAATACGACATGGGTAGCTTGCTGATCACAGCCAGGCTGTGATTATATCTTTATTTATTATATCTCATAAGTATTACAAATTGAAATATCTGAGCATTCCAATAGCTGGAATGATTGTGAATCAACAGAACTGCCCCTCTTGCTGGTATGAATTTTAACTGGAAAGACTAAGTTAGATGTACTAATTTGATAATAATGTGTAATATGTAATGAATATGTAATATTCATGTCAAAGGTGTTTTCCTAATTCATTAGCTTCTCACTGTTAGCTATATAGCCTAAAATGAACATTTTATAACTGTATCCATACAGAAGTAGGTATAGAAGTATTTTCACAATTACTTATAATAGTAGTACTTTGGAAATAGCTCATTTATGCATTAAGTTAAAGACTGATAACAAGTCAGAAACATGCAAAAGCAGTCTGTTAAAAATGTTAAGAATCAAAAATACTCAAGCTTACCAAGTAAAGGTGAGCTAAATATATCAACATAAATAAATCTCAGAGAAATCATGTTGGACAAAATATTAGCAGACACTAAAAACATACAAAATAGTACTCAGCATGCTATGGGAAGGGAAGAGTATATCATTCAACATAACAAAATACTGACACCAAAATAACTTTTTACTTGAGGAGGATACAGTAGATGGTAGATTACTGATACACACTGACCCTGAGCCATTTCCTTCCTGAGCCATTTCCTTCTTGAGCCATTTCCTTCCTGAGCCTTTATTAACCACCTGAGCCATTTCCTTCTTGCAGTCACTGCCATCTCTAGTTAAGGTACAAATCCTATGGATAAAAATATTTCCCCCATGATGGTAGTGACTGAGTGTTCTTACATTTATTTCCTGCCTTAACTCCAGAATTTGAAAACATAGTTGTATCAAGATTTTTAGAATTTTAATTGGCTGCTATTGAATTTCAAGGAACATGTCATTCTTATATCTTAATTTCTTGAACAATGAGCATTGGATATAGACAAAGGGATATACATGATAACCTCTAAATGTATGTATTGCAAGCCACAATGTATAAGAGAAGGAAGAGAGAGATACAGAGAGAGAGAGAGAGAGAGAGAAGGCAGGGTGACTGCCATAGAGGCAGGCTGGGGGGAGGGGGGAGGGAATCAGGGGACATTGGTGGTGGGAAATGGGCACTGGTGGAGGGATGGGTTCTGGAACACTGCATGACTGAAACTCAAACATGAACATCTTTGTAATTGTATATCTCACAGTGGTATAATAATTTTTTTAAATTTTTTATGTTATTGTCTTGTTTACTATTTCTTCAAAAACAATTCACCCTTATTTGATATAAAATCGAGCATTCACATTTTCTTCAATGTCATTCAGTAATGATATGTTCTATTTTAAATGGTTGTTCTCTGCTCTTTTGAATATAACAGTCTATTTTATTTATCTGCACAGATTCATTTCTATGTAACAAAATTGTTCTTAATAATATTAGACTCTTAAATGGGATGCTTGATATTATGGTAAATTTGAACAATTTAAGGAAATAATAATGATGTCTAATTCAAAAAATAAAGAAAATTCAAATTTCCAGGAAGCGTGAAAGACCAAAAACAATGATTTGTGCTTTGTGTCTGTGTGAAACACATGAAACAATACTAATAGAAATATTTCTTTTGTATTTTGGTCTTTTACAAACAGTTGAGTGTTGAAACACAGAAAAATCTTTATAATTATAGAACATAACATATATGCTATCAATCTGAATAATGTAAAAGCAATGAAGTCTCAGTGAGGGGAAGGAAAAAGATTTCTTTGGGTTTTTCTTTTTTGGGGAGAGGGGGCACTCTTGGTGGTACTAAGGGCTTGCTCCTGGCTCTATGCTCAGGCATCACTACTGGTGGGCTTGGGGGACTATACTACATGTGAGGCAAATGGCCCACGTGCTGTATCATCACTCTGGTGTCTGGGAATAACTAGCTTCAAAAGCGGAGTGACCTGGAGATATAACTAGAAACCCGTTAGGTTGAATCCCCAAGATCACTCCTCTTGCATCATGCAGTGCTCACCTCCCTGACCTAAAAAGAAACAAATCAACAATACGCAGGATCTGTAATTGAAAGCACAAGAAATTAAGATTTGTTTGATTATTTTTTTACTTTTGATTTTTTTTATTATACAGCTTTGAGATATACAATTACAAAGATGTTCATGTTTGAGTTTCAGTCACACAGTGTTCCAGCACCCATCCGTCCACCAGTGCCATTTCCCACCACCAATATCCCTGATTCCCTCCCTTCCTCCCCCGGCCTGCCTCTATGCTGACACCTTGCCTCCTCTCTCTCTCTCTCTCTCTCTCTCTCTCTCTCTCTCTCTCTCTCTCTCTCTTCTCTATCTATCTATCTATCTATCTATCTATCTCTATCTCTCTCTTCCTTCTCTTATACATTGTGGCTTGCAATGCATTTAGAGATTATCATATATATCCAAAGCTCAGTTTTAGGTTGGTATTATCATTGCCAACGATTATTAGCACACTGTTCCCTTCCCTGTCTTACCTAACATCTGACTCCCACACACTTGCGGTAGATTCCACCCGCTGACAAGACCTCCTGATCCATGTTTTGCCTGGCCTTGGATATTGGTATCATGCTATATCTTATATCTCAGAAATAAATGCAGTCATTCTATAGCTGTCCTTTTCCTTCTGGCTAATCTCATTTAGCATGATCCTCTCCATGTTCATCCATTTATAGGCAAATTTCTTAACTTTATTTTTTCCTAACAGCTGCATAGTATTCCATTGTGTAGTTGTTCCACAGTTTCTTTGATCCAGGCGCCTGTTCTCAGGCACTCTGGTTGTTTCCAGATTCTGGCTATTGTGACTAGTGCTGCAATGAACATAGAAGTGCAGATAGTGTTTCCGCTATGTGTTTTTGACCTCCCAGGGTATACACCCAGGAGTGGTATGGCTGGGTCAAATGGGAGCACAATTTCTAGTTTTTGGAGGAATGTCCGTATTGCCATAACATAAATTTCATCTCCAAATCTTGCTAAGCATGTATATTGTCTAAAATCACCACCAAATAGGTCACATGAACTAATTTCATCTGATTCTGTAGCTACAAATGCTGGCACGTGATTATCTCTGTTTTTTTTTTTTTTTTTTTTTTTTTTATTTTTTGGGTCACACCGGCGATGCTCAGGGGTTACTCCTGGCTCTGCACTCAGGAATTACCCCTGGCGGTGCTCGGGGACCATATGGGATGCTGGGGGATTGAACCCAGGCCGGCAGAGGCGGCTGCGTGCAAGGCAAACGCCCTACCGCTGGGCTATCGCTCCGGCCCGATTATCTCTGTTTTATAGCATGACAAAAACAGTTACAAATGTTGCTCATGGTTCAGTATCCAGATGTCTGGGTAACAGATGAGATTTCAGCTGAAGGCAACATGGCTTCAGAACCAAGGTGATACCAGACTGCATCGTTTGTTGTTTAGAGATTCTGAGAATAAATCTACTTCCAAGTGAATTAATGGTTTAAAGAATTCAGTCATGGAAGTTTTTAGGATTAGGTTCCATTTTCTTTGCTTGTCAGCAGGAGTGATCTCTTCCATAGCCACCCATAGAAGTTATATGGGTGACTTCTTTATCAAATGTTAAATCTCTGAAATTTCTTCTATCTGCTGAACAAAGCTTTGAACAGCAGCTCTTGTGATAAGATGGTCTCAGCTCCCTTTCTCCCTCCTTCCCAACTCCATCCTTTCTCTTCTCTCCTCTTCTTCCTTCCTTCTTTCCTTCCCTCCCTCCCTTCGCTCCCTTCCTCCCTCACTCCCTCCTTCCTCCCATTTCCCTCTTTCCCTTCTTTTGCTCCCTTCCTCCTTTTCTCCCTTTCCTACTGTACCTTCCCTAGTCTTTCATTCCTTTCATCTTTCCTTCCCTCCTCCCCTTTTTTTCTGTCTTCCTGCCTAACAAATATATCATCTCTTTGCATAACTATAACCATCCATTTTCGCTGTTTATTTATGATTCCAAGAGAAATACAACTTGATTTTATACTTTCAAAGGAAACCCTATAGTGAAAGTAGGGTTAAAATGGAAAAAAGGAAAACACAAGTAATGATAGCAAATGCTCTTGCCCCCTCCATTGGGGCAGATCATTGTACAACAGCCAGGAGGGTAGGGAAGCAGCTGCAGAGCAGGAGGGCGAACACCTGGTGTCTCTTCCCTCCATCCTGCTAAAGAGCCTGAATTTCAGTCCAGTCACAGAGCCCAAGCCTGGAAAGTAGAACTCTGCTGGCAAATCTCACACAACCACCAGCATAAGAGCCCCTATTTCCAGGTTTGTGGTGCCAGTAAGCACTGAAGAGCAATTTGTGAGCGGTGAACATCAGTCCATTTTTGAACCATAAATCTGAAGACCATGTCTGGGAAAACAGTGGAATCTTTGCAAGGATAAGGACGCTTGTGACTCCAGACCCTGGGGTCCTGCTGTTCAGAGGCAGGATGCTCTGGCAGAGTCTATTTGGGCACTAGAATTGAGGCAGTCACATCAATCTCTGATGGATGGATGATGATCCAAGAGGCCGTGTCTGGACTCTAGTAGTAGTGAGCCACAAGACAGAGCTTGCTGATGCAGAGCCAGAAGCCGTGGACTTGGACTTAACTCTGGTGTGTGTCCCCCCAAGATTTTTTGTAGTGGAAAGGTGTCAGGAGAGGACCCTGGAGTGGCTCTTTGAAGTTTCTACCTGTGTAAATTCACATTTCTTTTGAATACTGTATTTAGCTACCTAGTGATCCAAAAGACAAAGGGATGGGTCTTAGGCACCTTGATGGTGGTGGGGGGGGGTGGGATGGGATGTTCAGTAACTCGCACATTAGTACCATGAGCATTAATACTATTGGTATTAATTAATACTATTAGTCCATGAACATTAATACTATGTTACCTATGGAGTAATTTAAAATAAATTATTAAAAATCAAGTCAGGGACCAGAGCAATAGTATAACACATAAGATGTTTGCCTTGCATGTAGCCCCCCCTAGATTTGATCTCCAAAACCCAATATGATCCTCAAGCCTGTCAGGAATGACTTCTGAGTGCGGAACCAGGATTAAGCCCTGAGCACAGCTAGAAGTGCTGTCCCCAAAATACAATAGAATTGTTCAGCAAAAATATAAAAATGATCAGAGGCATGCTATTCCAATTTTTTTAATCACACTTTACAGCTTTTGTGTGAAAGGGTTGGCCACCCGATGGGGTAACCGACTGGGAGCCTCGGAATGCCACACCTATCAAGGAAAACTCTGAGAGAACAGGCCTATGGTTTTATTTTATTTTCCAAGCATGCTGGGGCTCTCATTATGGGGCTCTCATAACCGATGGCAGGCTAGAGGCTAAGAGCCCCGAACTGAGATACAGCACAGTTTTTACAGCATTCTGAGACAAAAGAAACTTTTACAGTACAACAAGCTTGCGGTTTTTCCAGGTGCAGGGTGCACACCATTTCAGGATGTTACTCAAGGTCATAGTTAGGGTTCCCCCCTTGAAATTTGCTTGGGACGCCTTCGGCTTTATCTGGCCTACTCACAGAGCCCATCCACTATTTTAGTGTGCTCCTGTTAACTTCTTTGTGGTCTGGTCTCGGGGCTTTCCCTTTCACCCTTAGAGCTTAATGTACTTTTCCTTCACACCATTTAATATTAATGAAAGGGTTATTTAGGCCCCTAAAATGGTAATTTTCCATGAGTAGGCCTGCCTGGTTCAGGAGGGGGTTGTTGGGTTGCTGCCTTCTTTCATTGTGAAGTCATTCTTTTACAATTGGTCTAGTAGCTATTCTAAACTTTCTAAACATACCAAGAGGTAATAATTTATAATTCCTCTTGCTTTGTTCAGTTTAATGGTAGTAGCAAAGACATTCGACACAGGTATTCTGGTCTTAGACATCACTCAAAGTCTTTGACGATGACCCCACTCCATCCCTCCACCCCAGCCCCAACCAATATCTCAGCCCTCTCCACACAACCATTCAATACTGAAATTTCCCCAATCTCTAGTTCAGGTCAGCATTCCAATTGCCACTTCACATAGCACTCCCTAACACTTACTGCAATGATTATTAAATAATAATTTGTGTGATGAACTATGTTTACTATCTGTCACTCCAGTCAGTTTTAAATTTAGAAGGATAACAAAAAGAATTTCTCAACACTCCATCTCCAGATTTTTGCATCTGTAAATGAGTGCAAGGTTAAATCATCTTGGGTCAAATGTCAGATCAAAGCCGTGTTTGCATTGCTACTTAATTGACAAACACCCGGAGGTGACAAGCCATTCTGCCGTGCTGCTAAGGAGCTTAACTAACAGCGACTCCTTTCTAGCACGAGCCAAGGTTTGTTATTACATTTAGAATGAACCACCAAAGAGTGTGGGACAAAATGAAAATGGACCAATTTTCCCATTTTAGAGCTCATGGAAATAGTAGCCAGGTGCCTTGTTTATTAGCTATACAAAATATACACTATCAATTTGAACCTATGACATTTATTCAGCTTTGTCAAGCCCACTTTAATATGTTCTATGCCATGGGATGTAAATTTTAATTTATAAAACAATAAAAAAGGAATAATGACAGATGCAATACCCAGAAATAATGCTTGGTGCAGAGAGGTTAAAATCTGACTAAATTCTCTGAAATGAGAGATGGAAGAAATGAATGAATGAATGAATGAATGGATGGATGAATGAATGAATGAATGAATGAATGAATGAATGAATGAATGAATGAATGAATGAATGGATGAATGACTCTAATTTAGAGTTGGAACCTTGAGATCAGTCTCCCCATCCACACACTCACCTGTTGAAACCCAAGTGCCTGGCGATTGTATTAAGATTAGGGTCTTTGAGAGGTAACTAGCACCAAATGAGGCCTTGGGGCAGGAGCCCTGGGGAATGGGACTTGGATTCTTCTTAGAATTATGTGAGAGCATTTTCCCTGCTTTCTGCCACGTGGAGATAGATGTAGAATTCAATCACCAGAAGTCCACAACTTGGAAGACCTAACCATGACCTTGACCATGTGGTGCCCTGGATTCAAACTTAGAGCCTCAGAGAACAGTGAGAAATAAATGTCTGGGTTTGTTGATTTTTTTGTTTTGTTTTGGGGGCACACCTGGAGATGTCCTCAGGGATCACTCCTAGCAGTGCTCAGGAGACTCTAGTGTACGTCAGGGCCCCAACCTGTGCTGGCTAAGTGCAAGCCCCTGCTTTCTGTCCCTTCAGCTCTGGGCATGACTGTTGTTCTTAAGCTGCAAATTCCCGGCACTTCATAATAGCATCCTGAGTGAATTCGATATTCTGAAAATTCATAATGCATTTTCGCGGTTCATATTTTTACTTTATTCATCATACTTCCCTGTTCTTTCCCCTTTCCCTTTTTAGCCTCTCATTCCCATCCCAGAGATAAGCATCTTTCTTTAAATAATTAAAGCATTTTAATTAAAAAACTTGACTATAAAATCTTTATAATTTTAATATTAATACGTGTTTATTTAGAAAGAGTTCAGACATGTGTCGTGGATATTTTTCTGTGGAATCTTTTCTTTGAAATGTCAGTTCAAGAGCTTCTTGTTGAATAACTCAAAAACTCTTAAACTAATATTTGTATCTCCGTTTAAAGACTGCAGAAACAGTAGCAGCCTGTTCTATTTTATGGGGTTTTGGGGGGTAATGTTTGTTTTTTGACTTTTAAGATTGTTAGGATTTTCATAAATATTTGAACCCTGTAGAAATAATCTCATCAACATTCTATTTCTAGGTCTATAAAGCAATTATAAGCTAGAAAGTGCTATTTTATTGTAATAAAAGGAGAGTATTGGTGATATGTGGTTTGTGGTTTATTAAAGCCAGCTTGCTTAGACTTTAAAATGAGTAATTGCCAGCATAATTACTGTTTTACATTATGTGATCTGCACTCAGCTTTTTCAATGAATCAGTCTTTCTACAGGTTTATAGTGCTTTTCCTTGCAGGACTAAAGAAACTGTAGTTAAATAATTTAGCACCTATGGCATTACCTATAACTGTGAATCTGCCTTCCACTAAGTTGCTTTGGTTCCTTGAGTTAAACCCAGATGCCCACACTCATCACTGCTTTCAGAGTTCAGTCCCTTAATACCTTATCTGCTTTTGTTGAAGAATTTTTTATCTCCCAGGACTGGAGGGGTGGAGCAATAGCACAGCAGGTAGGGTGTTTGCCTTGAGTGTGGCCACCCAGGGTTTGATCCCTGGCATCCTATATATGGTCCCCTAGCTCTAGCACTAGGAGTAATTCCTGGACAAAGAGCCAGGAGTAACTTCTATGAATGTTGGCTGTGACCCAAAACATGAATAAACAAATGAATGAATGAATGAATGAATGAAGTATCACTGTACAAAAAAAGTATCCTTATCTCCCCAGGTAGTTACAGTTCCACTGTATTCCAATGGGGGGGCGCTTCTCTAGTTGTCACTTGTCACTTGTCTTCCCGTTATTCATCAATTTGCTCGAGTGGGCTCCAGTAACATCTCCATTTGTTGGGAATGAGGTCCATTATTGTTACTGGTTTTGGCATATCGAATACACCACGGGTAGCTTGCCAGGTTCTGCTGTGGCTCTAGTTCTTGATCACTTGATCACTTGAATCCCGTTATTCATCGATTTGCTCGAGCGGGTGCCAGTAACATTTCCATTGGACCCTATCACGTGCCAATGTAGCCCAATGGCATCTGGTTGATTCAGGAATATGAAGAGCCTCAAACCGTTCCTTCAGGGTCTTTACAAGGAAGTCTGACCATCTTGTATGTGGGCGGCCACGTGGTCTTTTGATATCCCGTGGGATCCAGTCAGTAATGGCTCTAGTCCAGCGGTTGTCTCTAGTTAGTACTGCAAATCAGAAGTGTGTGTCTAGAGTCCCAGGTGCTAAGACAAGGCTTTTGACTCATTGCTTTTATTATCAATGTTTTTTGGTGAAGAGCAAGGTCCTGGTGGTACTCAGGGAACCATGCAGTTCCTAGACTCCAAACCAGACCTGCCTCAAGCAAAGCTTGCTCTCTCTCTCCAGTCCTTTGAGCCATGCCCTCTGACCTTCTGACTGATTGGTTTCCCCAACTTCTCCTCTCTCATGCCTTCATATTTAAGTCACTGCAACCTGGAGGTGGTGATGAAATCATATTCTCTTCCTTCTCTAACACCTACTGTATGTGTTGCTTAAGACTCTGTGGCATACTCAGGTAGTATGCTACCTGCACAGTAGAGCCTGGCAAGCTACCCGTGTTGTATTTGATATATATGCCAAATACCAGTAACAATTATAGACCTCATTCCAGAATGGATTGAGGTTCTTTATGTTCCTGGAGCAAGCAGGTGCCCTTGGGCTCTACTAGCATGAGACAGGACATATGGATATGTTACTGGGGCCCGCTCGAGCAAATCGATGATGAATGGGAAGACAGTGATACAGTGAAGACTCTGTGGACCACTCCTGTCCTCATGTGCTTTTGAGGTCCCTATTTAATTCCTTTGATTTTTATGAGTAAAAACGTATGGAGCTATACCCAGTGGTTCTCAGAGCTTATTACTTGCTCTGTGCTAAGGATCACTCCTGGTAGTGATCATATGAGGTGCAAGGGTTCACGCCATGGTCAGCCATGTGCAGGGTAAATGTCTTACCCACTGTACTCCAACCAGCTTTATATACTTTGATCTCCAAAAAAAAAATGATGGTGAGTCCCTTCCTTTTGCATTACTCATGCACATAGTATGGTGTCATCAGATACAGAGATGGAGTTTCTGGTTGGTCTCATCCAATATCGTGTTTCTGATTGGCCTCAGGAAGTTTTGGAAGTACCTAAAGACAAGACACACGTCTATTCTGTTCTTTCTTCTCCTGCCACCCTTGGGGTTGGCACTAGTTTCCTTTGTCTGTTGGACTTTGTGGAAGTCAGCAAAGCAGTGACCTAAGGGAGAACTCTTTGGTAACCCCTTATTGCTCTTCTTTGCTTTTCCCTCATCCTTTATTTTTAGGAGCTAGCAAAGCTAATTAGCCAAGGTCAGCTTCACTGTTTAGGCACAGATAGATACTCTGCCTCTTGCTAATTCAGTGGCCTTTGCTTTTACTATTACCTTGCATGGCAAAGAGTCAACATGTACTAGGAAAGGGAATTTCTTCTGTTGATGAAAAGCAATGTGGTAATAAAAATGCTCTGCTTTCATTTATAATCCTTACATGTCTTAGGTTCTGGCTCCTGTGATGAAGACATAGCTGTACCTTGCAGTAATTGGAAGTTTGCTGCTCCTTAGAAGAGTGTTTTATGCCATTCATATTGCATGTTTAAGGGTATCATTAAAAGAACATTCACATGAGCCCATCAGTCTGTTCTCTCCCCCATTGCATATCTTTACAAGAGCTCAATGAAAGACTGTGTAATGATAAGCACTGTAGGAACTGAAGAAAAACCATATAATTTGTAGAAAGACACATGGCGAGCAGGAAGTGGAGATCCAGATATAGTGAATTAACAAGCAGGCTTGGCAGCAAAGTTTTAAATGCTACAAAACCCTCACGCTGATTGCCTGTGCACTGGGGTGAATGATAATTGCTCTTGTTGTTAAGAACAAGGTGGCTGTGTTTCTAGGAGTGTGAGGTGCACAGATGTATTCTTTTAGAGCAACACTCTGTATTTTTATATCTTTATCACTTAATGACCTAGGTTTGCCTCTGTGGGTGATTTGTGTTCTTGTCAGGACTCTTTAGGGATTAGCCACACAGTGCTGTCTGTGAGGAAGATTTTCTTACAAGCAAATTGAACTGAGTTAATTAGAATGTTAACATAAATCACAATATTTATCTAATAGTAATAATGTCTATGAAATGTGCATTCATGGTAAGCTTGTGGATGTGTTCTTTATGTGGAGAAAACACCTCATTTATTGATGAAACTCAAGGAAAATAACCATTATTTCCAGGGATTAATAACAATATATTATGGATTTATGAATTTATTAGGTCATCCCCACACACTGTCACAAATATTACCTTATTTTATTTTTAAAAGTAGAGAGGTTATTATGTAGTTTGTAGTACCTTATCTGAACCCCTGGGGCTGAATATATTTTTCAACAAAAATTTCATATTTTATAGGCAATATTGTGCCTATGCCATATGTAATATAGTAGCCAGGGGTTATGTTACAGTTCCTATAGTCAGGCTAATTCATATTGCTGCACTGAAACATATGAATAATCACATGAAATTGGTTTTTATAATATATTTAATAAGTATAAAGAATCTCACAGCAGTTGAAGTCATGTTTGGCCAATAAGTTATTTCATAAAAAGTCATTTGATTTTCATAAATTGGGGATTTAGCATATGAATTTCTTACTTTCAAGAAACCTCCCAAAATTACCAATATGTAGCGCTGTTTTTTTCATCAAATTTTAATTATCCTGCTCAGGAATCCTGCTTCCTTATTTGCTTGCTCGTTTATGTTCTCCTCAAGACTTTTCCCTGGTGTCTTTGGAGAAACTCATAATGTTCCCATTTTGAACAGTGGAAACTGTATTTGCTTTAAAGCTAGGTGAAACTAGATTTTCATCCTATTGTGACTTTAAATCATTTATTTGAAAGCTTGATAGAGATTTCATTTTTTTACCTCTGAAATGTGAATAATGATATTTACATTCTTGACTTTGGGTGAGGCTTAAGAAATAAGCCTCTGTAAAATTGTGCTAATTGTGTAGCTGATACATTTGTTCATCTTCACTGACTCATGGCAGAACCCTCACTGTTACCTGGCGCAAGTCCACTATGCATGGTGCCCAGCTCCCCAGGTGTCCATGGAGCGAGGTCTGCATTGCCACAATGCAAAGTCGCCATCAATCAAATGAAAGCACACATTCTAGTGGCTCCCGGCAGGAGACCTGGAGAAATAGTGAGTCTTCCACAAGGGCTGAAGTACAGGGGTTGGATCAAATCAGACATTGTCACCTTAGAGATGGAATAAGAACCAGAAAGGCGTGTCTTTTGGACAGCTCTAGAGTGCCACCCACCACCCCTACACTCTGCTTCTAGATTTCCTTGATTCCAGAGAGAAGCCAGAATCCAACTTGGTAAGTCTTTATTAGTTTGGATTTTAATTCTCTTGAGCAGTCCCCACAAACACCTTTTCATCAGGACCCATAAATTCTCTTTGTCACCTTCCAGTTGAGGCTTTCTGGCTAATTCCAGTGGTATGTTCACAGCCAGATGAAGTTCGCTCTTCCTCATCTAATTCCATGGTATGATCTCAAGTTAACCAGCATTTCCTTATGTAAGACTTTTCCTGTTCTAACCTGTTTTCCCCTGCAACCTCTTAATGATTGCCATAATGTCTCATCTTGTATGCCTTTAATTCCTCTTGTATGAGTCTAGAACCCAGGAAGTTACTTTATGAAGTCCTTTATTAGGAGTTTTTGTAGTCTCTCAGCTTCCTAATTCTTCAGTCCATCTTTTCATTCTTTTCAAAACAGATTTTCCCATTTTAGATCACTTTTTGTCCCCATTACTGTATTTCTCTCTTGGCATCCTGTTGACTTCCTCCCACATTAGCAGAAATGCATTAGAAGCAAAGCTCATATATCCTTCACCATGCTCTAGAGAGATTCAAGCCAGTAAAAAGCCATGGGTATTAACATCTATGTACACTGAAAATGCATGCAACAGTAGTGGATATTAAATGGGCATGTGAAGGTAAGAAAGAGTTGTGTAGAGCAGAAACACCTTTAATACTGATCACATATGTGGAGCAAGGGAGGGAAATGGGTAGTGAGGGATCTTTATATGGTTTTAGATGTACTATTTAATCACCTTTGTTGTGGTATTAGTTGAAAATGAAAAGGCATGAATAATGAAAATTGCAAAGACGATAAGGAGATATTTGTTCAGTATCACATAAAGCAAGATGTGAAAAGGGATCCTTTTAGTTTATACTCAAAATTATTTGCTGAGTGAGTGAAAAGGCCCCATATCATATCATATGTATCATATCATATATAATATCATATCATACCATATTATATATCATATCATATCATAACTATAATATAAATCTGCTTACTTTTTAATCTTCCTATGCCTAGATTCAGTAATCATGTCTTTTTGATTATGGTACTTTCTTTGTTATCACTCTAAACTGTAGATAATACAGAGAGATGCCTTAGAATTGAGAATAAACTCAGGGAATGTCCTAAATATTTATAAAGCAGAGCATTCTTTTTTCTTTTTTTGTGGGGGTGGGAGATTGGAGCATGTTTGGGTTGTGCTCTGGGCTGTGCTCATGGTTTATTCTTGGCTCTGTACTCAGAGATTACTCCTGGCAGGGCTCCGGAGACCATATGGGATGTGAGGGATCAAACCTGGGTCAGCCATGTATAAGTAAAGCTGCCTACCCACTATTTTCTCATATCTAACACTATCTTGTCTTGAAAAGAGATATATTGCACTATGCAAAAGAGGAATGTTATTGTGATACCTTTCTAGTGTTCTAAGGTCAATGATATTAACTTTGATTTGGGGGCTGGTCTTTTGCTAGAAGAACCTCCCAACTAGTGTAGAGGACTCAGCAAACACTTCCAGGCATAACTGGCCAACTGGTTCTATTGGTTCAGTTCTAAAGCTCTATCATGCAGTATTGCTGACACAGGACCACAATGCCATCACAACAGAACTTAGGGGACGCCAGAGCTATGCCCAGAGATGCTTAGGGGCTCATGTATGTAGTGTCAGAATTTAAACTCGGTCTTGGTACATACAGGTGTAAACCCATGATTGCAAAATAGCTCCCCCGTTCCATGAATATTACCTTTCATGCTACCTTTCTTATAGATGGCAGCTCCAAATGCTAAAATGCTTCATCTGGAAACCCTGTGAACTGTCTTCTCGTTCATCATCGATTTGCTCGAGCAGGCACCAGTAATATCTCCATATAACCTGTCTCATGCAAGTGGAGCCCAAAGGCACCTGCTTGCTCCAGGAACATAAAGAGCCTCAAACCGTTCCATCAGGTCATGGGAATGAAGTCTATAATTGTTACAGGTATTTGGCATATTAAATACGACACGGGTAGCTTGCCAGGCTCTGCCGTGAGGGTAGCATAACTTGTAGTCATCTAAAAATCCAGCATTTATGGATGAACCATGCGGCCTCTTGCAGCCGCGAGCCGGGCTGTGATAGGCAGGTTTGCTGGTGGAGTTCTGACGAGGGGAAGTCCAGATGTGGAAAATGGAGGCCCGTCATGGAGTGGGGGGGTCGTCCTGTTTGTTGTGAGGCTCTGCTAGGGTGGCAGGCCAGGGCTAGAACCTGCCATCCCTCATGGGCGCCTCATGAGCTGCTGGGCACAGAGAGAGCCAGTAGCAGCTCTGCCCCATGTTACCCTGTGAACATCCCACAATTATGATTTTAATCGATTATGCTTTGTTCAATGCATGAAAAAATCACTTTAAGGGAAAAACACATTGGAGGGTAGAAACTTTTATAAGAACTGTTTCATAAAAGTAGGAATCAGTGATCTTTGAGTTGTAGGACATGAGGGAACTCATATATGCAGAACCAGGCAAACATAGCTCACAAACAAAAGCTAGTTCTATTTTTCCCCCAAGGCTTTCAATCATTCAACTTACAAACTGTAACTCTGAGTGGTAGAGGTGATAGAAATGACTTTCTCCATGTAGCAAGTGGAAAAGTGAGAGCAAAAAAAGCCAGACATTTGCTTATTATTAGTTGCCAGCTCTTCTCTTTCACTAAAAGGCCAGTGTTGTAGGTGCCTTAACAAAGCAAGACCTGTGAGTCATCTCCTGGGAAATTATACAAAGCATACTGAGGACCAAGGTCCCAAACCTGCTTTTGATTGTTTTATCCAGGGTCAAAACTGAATAATCAAGGGGCTGGAGCAGGAGCACAGCAGGTGTAGAGCATTTGCCTGTTCATTGCCCACCAGAGATTTCGATCCCCAGCATCCTTTATGGTCCCTTGAGCCTCACCAGAAGTGACTTCTGAGTACAGAGTGAGCAGTAACCTAATAATTGCTGGTTGTGGCCCCCAAAATGAACAGACAAAAAACTGAATAATCCAATAGTGTGGCTGTCGAAGAAGACAAACAAAAGAAGAGGCTGCTGATGTGGGTGGCCAGTGACAACGTTAATGGTGGGAGCGGGATCATTAAGCAGAATGCTGTCTTCAACTACCAACTCGCTCTGAGCACAGAACCTTCACTGTCGTGAAAGGGCTGGGAGGGAGATACCTTGCTTCATATGTGCTGATATCTATGCAGAAAGAGTCTCCCTTTCAAGTGAATCCAAAAAAAACCAAAAAAAGCATGAGCTTCCCAGCACCAAAAATCACAAAGGAAAAAAAAAAAAAAACAACCAACCCACTACCAGCCACGAAAACCCCAAGAATGATCAGAACCTGGATGGCCTAAGAACTGTATTCAGTGAAAGTGTATTCAGTAAAAAAAACAAACTCCTGTTTCACTGCCTGTTTGTGACTTTTAAAAACGGTTTCTATTTTCTCTACTCAAAAGACCACAAAATATTTTTTAGTCTGTTGAGTTAGCAATTGGATTTTCAACATCCTCTTTAGTCTTTGTGTATATAACACCTTGGTCTCTTTGGAGTTTATTGTCTGACTGGTTTTTCTCACATCTGGTACATGCTCAATCCAATTAGTGTGTTTTTTTCTTGGAGTCTTATTTCTTTAGGTAGAACACATTGGTATTTAATATGGAATGCCATGCAGTTACATTTTTCTGTATGCCTAACCTTTATTCTTGCTATGATTATTTTCTGCACATATTATCTCTCTGTTTTCATGGGTGTGTTTGACAATTCCCTATTTAGTAGCATCTGGAAATTTCATTAGTGAACATCTCCTTCCAGGTCGTTAATAGACTTGTAGCTCAAACGGAACCTGACGTGCAGCCCGGGATTCTCTGCTGGTTATTTCCTGCAGCTCAACACATTGCCCTTTATCCGATCATTTTTTGAGCCTTTGCCAGTTGGTTTCCATCCTCCACCTATTACTTATACCCAGTCTTTTTAAATTAAAATTTTAATAGGTGTTTCAGGTTCTAGCAGCAAGCTTTACATTTATTAAACACTAGATAAACATTAGTAGTGCTAAATTGGGTTACTAGGTCAGTCATTTGCTTCATTTAATATGCATTTCTGTACCTACCTCTACTAAAATGAAAATATAAGAAAGAACATAAATATTTTTATGACAGATTTTTTAAAATGTCTTGCTAGTGTGCATGCTAACTTAATCCAGTGATGTAGATAACAAGAAATATTCAAATACCATATATATATAAATATATATATCCTATAGCAACTTTAATATTAAACAGTTTTAAATATATTCTTATAACTATGCCAAAATCCTAATAGGATTTGAGATGTCTCATAATAAATTCATATTTGCAGTAAGAGCAAAACCCAATTATCATGGAACATAGAGATGAACATAATTAACTGAGAAAGAAGAAAAGGAACATATTTCTAAAGTCCTTCTAAACTATAATAAAATGGAGTTGGAAAAATAGGGGATAGTCTGAGTTTTGAAGCTGAAAATGTTGACTCTTGAAGCAAATTATGT
>JAJIBD010006722.1:0-67500 GCA_021461705.1 Cryptotis parvus | reverse complement strand
GAGCCACAAAACAAGATTTCATCTTCTTTTCTAAGAGGGAGATAGCGGCTAGTCTGAGGTTGGCAGATGGGTAGCTGCTCACAAAATGGACCAACTCTGTGACTCTGGCAACAAGACCGGGCTGAAACAATATTCGATTAAATAAGTGCCAACTAGCAGGAAGCACGTTATGTGGGAAGTTAGTAGTAGCAGTTATGATGTTGCTAAGCAAAGGCACTTTGTTAGCATTAAGCATTTTCCCTTCAACTGAAATATAAACTCACAAGGGGAAACAATCTATTCCTTATTATTTCTAAAGAAACGTTCTGTCTTGAAAACAATTTACTGCCATCAAAAACATGTCTTCTTTTAGAAGAGTGTATAATTGGCCACCATTTAGCATTAAGCATTATGTGGCATTATTAAAGTTTCAAAATTCTCTTTATATATATACATGTATACATATATACAAAGAGAATATATATGTGTGTGTATATATATATATATATGTATATATATATATATATATATGTTTCTCTGCAACTGTGCAGCTCTCTTTTGCAAACCTAAAGATACATTTGCTTTTTACCTTGTTCAATCTATTTAGAGATTGGACTAAACTAGAGATGATTTTGAAAAAAGTCAATTTCTTGTAGCAACTTTATAGGACTGAATGGGTAAGGCTCATGAAAAGATAAAAATGTAACTATTGTTATATTAATTTGGATCAACCTTTATTCAGCACACCATACTACCAAGAACTTGTCAACTAATACCTAACTCCTGTTTATAGAAATGCAGACTTTTCCCCCCTACTTCCATTCTAATGCAACCCTATGCTTAATTGTGGCAAACATTATGAGTCACAATTTTGTGAAGAATTTTTAGGCTATATCATGCAAATATGATAGTACTTTGCCCTCATCTGAAGTGTGACTATTAAATTCTCAGGCAATTACTCAGACCTCCTTGTGCTTTACATATTTACTCTGTTATTCTGATGCTCACTACAAGTTGAGAACTACTGAGTGAGGAGATAAACTATAAATAGAAGGCAACAGTTGTTCCTCTGTTCAAAGTTCAATTCAGTCGAGCAAATTGCTGACCTATTAGGTTGTTGGTAGTTTTATCAAGCAATATACCAACAGGATGAGCCAACATGGCTCAGCTAACATGGCTCCCTGGATACGTGAGAGACGCTCAGCTAACATGGCTTCCTGAATACATGGTTCGGATGTAAGTGTCCCAGACTAAGTTTGGCAGAATAATGGGCATAATTGCTTCTCTCCTATGTTTTTCTGCCATTTGTATATTTTTTTTTACTTCAAATAGTTAACAGATATTCCACCTCTCTAAGAAAGACTGAGTTCTATGGTCTTTGACATTGTACCAACATCCCAGTTAAGACTGAGTTTATGATGAAGGTAGGAAAAGATGAAAGTAACTTTATTTACTCGCGGCATATGCTACTTAATATAAATGGCTACTCTAGAGGTACAGCATGTCACATCCTAACCAGTGGAGAAGGCTTGGAGGAATGGGATTTTAAACATTGAATTCAGAATATGGCAGAATAAATAGTTAAAACCAGAATAGGCAAAATAAAATAAGGGGCTTTAAAATGATTTCCTACCCATCAATAATCTCAATAGGTAGACGAGCAAGCTAGTTTTAAAATGCAAAGATACTCACATGATGGCCTCTACTTGTATGTAGTGCAACCCACAATATGTAAGAGAAGGAAAAGAGAGAGAGGGAAAGAGAAAAGATAAAGAACCAGTCATTTAGGCAGGCTATGGGAGGGAGGGAATTGGGGACATTGGTGGTGGGAAATGGGCACTGGTGAAGGGCGGGGGTGCTGGAACACTATGTGACCGAAACTTAAACATGAACAACATTGTAATTGTATATCTCACGGTGGTATAATAAAATATTTAATAAAAAATTTTAAAAAATAAAATGCAAAGACACTATTTGTATAAAAAGAAACCCCCAGATTCGTCTATAATCTCCTTACTGGTGACACACAGAATGATATGACTAAAACCTAATAGAAACAGAGAAAGATTGAAAGCAAGAGGAGTGTAAAAGAACATGAGGGAATGTTAGCAAACAGCGTCCTCAAGGCCACTGCACTCACCTTATTGATTTTGTTATCCACAGCTGTAATATTTCCAAGCCCCGAGCATTTTAAAGGAAGAGGGACACATAATTAAATACCATGAGTTCAGATTCTCTGTATGACAGCTGAATACTTAGTCTGATTTTCAACAGTGAGGTTATTTCTCTATGAAAGGGCAATTTCTAGTTTGCTTTCATAGAAGTCTATTAGACATCCTAATTTCATTTCTAACTAAAATGCTATATATGAGGATTTTTTTCTGCATAAAGTGAGAAATGACATCCTGTTTATGTTTGAGATCCTGAGTATGTGACCTAGGAGACTGAAATCTAAGATATTAATTGAGGAAAACTGAGTACTAGTAACCTGCTTATAAAAACTCGATTCATAGTGCCAGTGCTGGATCAGAGAGAGAATCATTGCAGGAAATACATAGCTCTGCCTTGAACCCTTCTTTATCCTCCAGAAGTTATGGAGAAACATTGCTGTTTTCTGAAAGCTGCAATACATTTCTTCATTGGTTTCAGTAACGATGATACTGTCTCCGAAGACAGCTCCAGTTCTTCCCAGGCTTCATTGCCAACTTTGCATGATCTGATCTGATTTTATTTATCCTAAGAGAGCTGGTGGGTTTCCTGATGGTCACATCAGTGGTAAAGTTATGTCTCAAGCCATCCTTTGTTCTGAGTTATTCATCAGAAGTACCTGCAAAGACAGACATTTAAGTGAGTTTAAAAGAAAGTTAAGAGGTTCAAAATGTGCTTTAAAAGAATGAAGACTATTGAACAGTCGCTGGGGTGATGCTGATATTGACGTGTTCTTGGCTTTTTGGACTGAGCATCTGGATGGGGAGGGGGAGCCTCTAGCTTTCCCCCCTGTAGAACACATCCATTAAACATCCTCTGTTCTTCTCTTGTAGGAGCTCTCCATAGTGTGAGTGAAATCCCATAATGACAGTGGAAATCCTGCTTAGTGAATAACCGATGTTTCTATTCCCTTTGAAGTGGAGAAATGGGGGCAGGCTCCTTTATAGTTTCTCTGGAGCTCTTTATCCTGGTTCTCAATGAAATAAAACCAAAACGCGGCTGGTGGTCTTTTCTTTGTTAGCCTGACAGTGAGGATGTTGTGAATCAGGATATTTCATCCTCATCTTTGTAACATACATTTGGGGGTGGTGTCTAATTTTTGAAGATTTATCAATCAAATGCTTGAATAGTCATATCACAGTAAATAATTTGTACCAGACAACTCTTTTTCTTGGCCTGATTTGTTGCACTATAAAACTATGAATCATGATTTCTGATTTCCTTTAAAAAATAATAAAACTCTCATTCTCTAGAGCCAACTATCCATTTCCCTTTTTTTAAAATGTTCTCAGAATCCTTCTTACATTACCTCCAGTGTGTACATGCTCTCTTTTTCCCATCAGTTCTCCCATGATCTTGGAATAATCACCCATAGAATATTACTACTAAAGACTCATATCTTTAGGACATGCAAGAATTAAAAATGTAAAACACATGTGTTCTGTATAGAATGCACAGGTTTCATTTTATCCATCACATTACTACTTAAAAATATGGTACAGGGGTCTCTTGTTGCTTATAGTCCCATGACCACATCTAGGATAGATACCTGATCACAGAGCCAGGAGTTATCCCTGAGTACAACTGGTGCTGATCCAAATATATATACATTCAAATATATATATTTAATATATATATATATATTTATATATGTAAATATAAAACAAATAAACTCTATCATTTCCCTCTTTTTGTAAATAAGACAATGTTTTTCAGTGGGCTTGGAAATTTAATATTTTTAAATATTTTAATATACCTCCATGAGATATACAATTACAAAGATGTTCATGTTGGGTTTCGGTCATACAGTGTTCCAGCACCCATCCCTCCACCAGTGGGCTTGGAAATTTTAAATTAAGCTTAGAATTCTGGTTGTAAGCAAATGCTTACTTTTTTAACATCAATCTTGTAGAAGCCATAAAGGAAATAATAATATTTTTCACAGCACTGCAGGTAAGCCACAAACAAACTTAGAAATAAGAATATTTTAAAGTGAACAATGGGGTAAATCAGAAACTCCCACATGGAGGGAAGAAGCGATTTTCTACTCAGGATATCAAACAAAACGAACATGATATTAATGGCTGAATGAGCAGGCTTCCCATTTTCACATGCATGAGGGGGAGGTTAAGGACTGGCAGTTGCTCGTATAAATCAAGTCTGGTAATATCTGTATGAATAAGTGTTTGACATTTTCAGTTGGAAGGAGCAGCTTGTCTTCAGCTCTGAGAAGCCTTCCCTTTGCAACAATCATCTTTTTTTCCTCTTTTGATGAACCAGATTTTTAATATCAACTTCGCGATCAGCAAACACACTGCAGTCCAGAGGGCAGAAGTTCGGGGTGGCAAGGCAGCCAAGACCAAAGGAGAAGTGTGACACATTGGCCCAGCAAAACCAAATCTGTTGCTTGTGTGTTTGCCAGTGCCTTCCATTTGTTCTGTGTTTTGTAATTCTCCCAATCTAAAGAATCAGGAAGCATAATGGTGTGGTATACATTAGATTATTGTCCACATCAGCTTTTTACTTGCCACATTGATTATCTACAAGGAATTCAGTTTCTTACTAATCAGGTGTTTTATATTTCAGCCCTCGTTGGACAATAACATTTATTGGCGAAGGCCTACTCAGCGTACAGATAATTATGTGATTCCCTATCCAAGAGGAAACATATTGCTTACTGAGCCCAAAAGATCATTTAAAGACAACTAAACTTTACTCCAGTCTCAAATGCTAATCATAGACCTTTCTAACATCCTTGGCCTTTATAAAAGTAAAAAGTTTAAATATATATTTCCTAATGAACCTTTCAACACAAACACTGAAGCTTCATTAACTTCCCTAACCCTTCACTGACTTCTCAAGGAGAAGATACCAGGAGATCAGGAGGAAAACATGAAAGACATCAGCGAACAAGGGTAGCATTAAAATACCCTGGGGTAGGCAGCCAATACCCAAACAAGTTTCATAAAACTGCTGACTCCTCATTTTAATAGACATCTAGGACCCAAGTTTATGTAAAAGAGATGGAGAAAATACCTGATGGAGATGTAGGTCGGAACATAAGAGGAAACAGTAGCATTTTAGCATACACCCAAAATCTAGACAGTCACCCTTAAAAGTCATAGTTTCTTAAGAGAACTTCGCAGTGACATAGATGAAGAGGAAAGACCAGACCTCTTTTGTGAAGATCAAAGAGTTTCTACTGTGGTCCAATTTCCGTCAGAACTCGTCTCAGTACATAAAATTAGATTTCTAGCTTGACCCACACTTGATAGGGAGTTTGCAACACAGCCCTGAAACTGTACTTTAGCGCTAGTGTTGTTCTTATGCGTTCACCTCCTAGAACCCTTCTTCTAGCTACCTGACCTTAAAATAGTGCCTCGCTTCCATTCTCAAGATTTTCACAGCTGTAGAAAAACAAATAGAAATACATGGAAGCCGCACTTTCAGACTAACTTGGTCCTTATTTCAAATATAGATTGCCAGCTCTGGTATAAACAAAAGCAATGTCCCCCTAATTATTTGGGGGGGGGGGCTAAGGAATCAGGTCTAGGCTAAGGAAAAGTAGACTCATCAAGATGGAAAAAACTCCATTTAGTCATTATCCACCTCAACTCCTACTTTAAAGAAAGAATTTTCTTGCTAAAAAAAAAAAACAAAAAAATAAAGGAAATATTATGTAGCTAAAGAACCCGTAGCATTCTTTGATAAAGTTCCAATTCTACATTGAGAAGCTGAAGACTCTCAAAGGCCATTGTGGCATTACTAAATGCCAACGCTTTGTAAGTGTTGAAAAAGACTTAAGATGCATAACCTCAAAATTTTGTCTTTCTTTGTACATAGAACAAAAATTCCTTAGTTCCCCCCCCAATTCTAAAGTCAAAAAATGTACACCAAGTCAGATACACACAAGAAGGATGTAAGTATGTAGAACTAACTCATCTCTGTTAAATGCTTAGTTTCGTTAGTTGCTTCAAATGGTTTGGGTAAACCAACTAAACAGAAGGCACTTTCTATAAGAAATCAGGCCTCCATATTTTTTTACACAAGAATAACATTATCTTCAACTCAACATTGGTCTTGTATGAAATCAAGAGATAGCAGTGTGAGTGTTTATTTGTAATAAGAATTGTATTTTAGGGGCTGGAGAGATAGTCTGTGGTGGGGTGCTTCCTTTTCACCTGGAGTCAGTCCTTGGCACCCTACATAGTCCCAAAATCCCTGATAAAAGTGATTCCTGAGTGCAGAGCTAGGGCTAAGTCCTGAACACAACCAGGTACAACCCCAATACAAACAAAACAATGACTTGTTATTAAATACATAACATTTAGAAGATTCTTTATAATTAGATGTTATTTGGAAAGTTCTATTTTCAGGCCATGATTTCCCTTGTAATTCTAATTAATAATTTATAAAATACTTTATGAAGAAAGATAGTACTGCGGGTAAGGCACTGGCTTGCATATGCCGGCCAAGGGTTCAATCTCTGACACCCCACATGGTCACCTAACCAATACCAGAAGTTGACCCCCTGCATCCAGAGCCAGGCGTAAGTCCAAACACTGTTGGGTGGACCATAAACAAATAAACAAAATCACTTTACGAGCCACCTATGATGGAGACATACAAGTTACATTGTAAGATCTAACCTCATTGATAAAAAGCAGACAGCTCGTGAAGATCATTAAATACTGTAAGGTTTTAATGCCGTTCTTGCCATGGTATTAATACTTGTTTTTGGTTTGATGTCAGTTGTTTGTCAAGGAATTATAATAATATTTTCCAAAAGCTTTGCTTTGACTTCCATTACACTGCGAGACTATTTTTTTCCCCAACCTCCCTACCATCTGTCTTGATTCTGCTTTGGAAAATCTCCCTGATATTCCAACCAGAAGGGCTAAGTGAAATCAATATGGCAACAGCAGATTGCTGATGCATCCCAGCTTTTAAGTGGGATGTTGTTATGATTAACAGTGGCCCCGCTCTTTACCTCCCTATTATCCCACTGCTCTCTCAGAGCATTTCAGTTGCTCATCAGATTCAATTAATTCTATATACTTCCTAAAATGCGGCATGAGGGTATAAGAATGTGAAGGGGAAAAATCAATTTTATTTTGCCTTTAGCAGGATTGAAATGACAGTTTTCTCATTTTGTCTATTTTGGTTAAAGACAAGTAATATAGTAGAATACCAGGTGTCTTAATAGAGGGACAATGAAAATCATTCATAAGATCTATTCTTTTCTATGCCATATGCTTAACTAGGAATTATATAGAAAACTAACTTTTCAATATTATTGTCACAAATAAGGACCTCTATAAACTTTAAAACATTTAGTTACATTACGGTCTGTAACAGTTGACTTTTTCATTTTTTCAAAATAATATAGCTACCCATGTAAGGAATATGTGAATCTCTGTAAGTAGAAATTGAGATATCAGGGATAGCATTTCACAGTGTAGTAATTCTGGGTAATGACAAGGCTCCAATGGTAGTTAAAGGAGATTGATATTCTGGACCGCTGGAGAGAGTATGATCCAAAAAGCGTTGCTGCTGCGGTGTTGCAGGAATCATTCCCATATGGAAGTCTTCAAGAGCAGGACACATATTAGGAAGATGCATTCAGGAGGCATTTGATGGCAAGTGTCACAAAGGTTAACAGATGCAAAAAAGAAATGTGTTGGCTCTTGTAAGTGGGATGGCTGGAGGCGATCCAACTCCACAACCTCGCACATGATGTGGTGCGTTTTTCTTCATCTTTTTCTCACATAAGCTTTTCTCATTCACTCTCAATTTTGCTTCATCTTTTGCTGTTGCAAACAATTGGGTTTCATGTGGTATGAAAGAAGGCCAGGGGCAGTCCCAGGTTTCCATCTTTCTGTTGAGTGGTGTGTAATAGTTCTTACAAAGCCTCAGACTAGGATCAAGTTGGGTATCACTTTGTTATCATTCTGTTCCCTCCCACCACACCTCTCTCTATGGAGGGAGAAATGGAATCCAGTGCTTGCTTGGCCAGGCTTGGATCATTTCTTTACACTGTGTGCTGGGTGTTTTGAAAAGAGATTTAATTGGAGTAAAACCTTATTCTGTTTTGTTTGTTTAGCTTTTTGGGTCACACCTAGTGATGCTTGCTCAGAGGTTATTCCTTGCTCTGTAATCAGGAATTACCCCCCTGGCAGTACTTGAGGGACCATATAGGATGCCAGGAATCAAACCCAGGCCAGCCACATTCAAGGCAAACCCCCTACCTGCTCCGACCCCTAGTAGCACCTTCTTACACAATAGAGAGACGACCCAAGCCAAACACTCAAGTCCTAAATTAATATGAGAAAAAGCTTTTGGTATCGGAAAATTAATTAACTAAGGCTAATCTTGTGCATAACCAATTAATCTATCTCACAGATTTATATTTAGCTACTTAAATCTGAGCTAGTTTGCAAATGTCACACATGCAATTCCTAAACACTCCTTTTCAAAAATATTTTGCCTGTATTCTCCATTGCAGTGTAAATTTTCAAGCATCATTGACTATGTTTTGCGTACTGCTCTGCCTGCTTTTAACAAAAATTTGAAACCTTGTGGGATGAATAATGATAATTCTACTATTTGTCCATTTTTTAGAGCAACTGATCGTGTCTGGATGTCATGGCAGCTCTGCAATAGGATACAGTCTTGTTTTAATTGTCTCATTTAAGTTGGCACTCGAATCTTTCCTCCAATTCCTAGTCTCTGCCAGGCAGACCCCTCCCATCATTATCCTTCAGTTAAGATAATACATATCCATAAATGAAATATTTTAGCTCACCAGATCATTAGAATGATCACCCACTGGCCTGTTCTCTCTGCTGTGATAGCCTCTCATAAAGTTGGAAATGACAGCGAGTCAGTTGCCCCAGAATATGTGAAATTAATAAAGGATAAGAAACTTCCAGTCATTTGGGGATTCCTTTCCAACTATCACTGAAAAGATATTCATTGTTTGATAGATATTGTTTCTTTGCTTTAAAGCTATAACTTAATACTAAGCAACTAATAAAATACTATTGTTGAAGACAGTATGTCTTTTTTCACATTTTAGGTAAAAAAATACAATGTGTACAGTCACATCTTGTCACCTAAATGTACATGTAGATGATCACATATCTGCATATTAGTCAGTCAGTGTATTGCTAGACATAGATATTTTGTTAATATTTTATTTAAACTTTAATGTTTAATTAATAAATGACATGATGTATAGCCTGACATTGTGTATACATTATGTATAGCCTCGCTCTCATATGTGCGAGCGCAGACACATGAGTGTTCTTCATGTTGGCTGAGCTTTGTGGAATAAGTGAAGTATAGAACTTTAACTCCTGAAATTGCAATCACTGTACACTGTCTTCCCGTAGATCATCAATTTGCTCGAGCAGGCACTAGTAACATCTGAATATGTCCTGAAACTACAATACTTTTAGTAAAATAGATTATATTCTTCATTGCTATGCCTGTTTAATTTTCTTTATTGGTAGTTGAAATTATAGACATTGCTATAACTAAATATTAATTTATCTATAATCATTTGTCCATTGAAGCATTTTAAATATTTTGGTAAACTTTGTTTGCTTATATTTTCATTAAAATGTATACCTTTCATATGTATTTTCTAAGTACACTTGAATGACTTTTTGAGTAGACCAAACTGTATTATAAATTTGATACCATATTTGTCAGTTTCTAATATTGTCCCTATTTCCCTTTTTTGATCACATTCTTCCATTCTCTACATCTTTCATGATTTTACCTACTCATAATTTTGTCCTATTTTCTCTTAATTGACAAGTTGATTTCTTTCCACTTCCATTCTTCATAATTTTTTCTCTTTGGGTTTAATTTGTAGTTATTATTTAATTAATACTATTCCTAAATATAATAAAGTTAAATAAATTAATTGATCAACTACTCCACAATAGGCATGAGAATAAATTGAATTTTTTAAATTCTGGTTTTCACATACTGTTTCATGATTAAATTAAAGAAGACATTTTGTGTAAAGAGATTTAACTGAACACTAAGTCTCCTATATGTATTTCACACATAATAAATTACATGAATGTAAAAATAAGACAGTTGAAATCATCAAAAGTTCTAAATCCCCTCATTTACATATTTAAATTACTTTGGAACCAGGGAAGGGGCCTTGTAGCAATTACCAAGCATTGCAGGACTGGCAGTTGATATCAAAATAAAAGTCTCAAATTGATGGAAGAGCCAATGAAAGCTGCTACTTTGGGGGAGTTCTTGCATATCTCCTGCTCCTGCACAAGCGCCATGGAAAAGCTAGGATTATAAAAATGGCATGATCTTACTCTTATGGCTTCCTGTGCCACTGGATCAGGATTGGTGGCTATGTCCTTGGGTCCAGTGTAGATCCCACACACACGCATGCTCTCTGAGAGGCCTTGGCAAGCACTTTTATATCTAAAGTAGACTTGTTGCAGTGAAGCTTTAGTTACATGCCACACACTTCCTTCCAGGGACTCTTCATTCTGTCTACAGGAGTATTGTTTTTTTTGATAATGTTTTTACAATGCTTTGCATGCCTTTGACTAAAGAAATAACTATTTTTAAAAAGAGGAATTATTCTGCTGGCCTTGCACTCACATCTGAGTGTGGACCCCTATGCCTTCTGATAAGAGAAGGCGATTAACCATGAAGATTTTCAAGAAAGAAACTGCCTCAAAGGCAGGAAACCAAGCATGACACAGCTTACTGTGAAATATCATTAGCTTCCTTTAAAATTCTGTCAACCTAAGTTGAAATGTAGGTGAAGACTTTAAAATATAAAAAAGAAGCATGCCAATAGCATTTTAATTTCAAAGTGAAAAAAGAGACTCCCTCTTTGTTTATATAAGATTCTGTTCATTGAAAGTTTTTCAAGAAATACAGAAAAAATGTAAAATCAAAATGGATCATTTTCTCCTATACAGAATCATAACCTGGCCTGTACCTTCTTCAGATCCTCTGTATATTTTATAACTTTTTGTATTTATGGACTCACAAGACCATTTTCCCCTCTTCACACATTGTGAATACTAACTCCAACTCCTAAGTATATGGAGCTCCTGGTGTTAGGGGTTGAGTGATAGCTCTCCTCCACTTGGAACCTATCAAGGTGGCTTTGTTTTATTGAAAATAGGCCTGGGTAGATGTATTTGTTAAAGCGATTGAGAAGAGCTCATCTGGGGATATCTGGGGTTGGCCATAAATCAAAATTTGTTATTGGGAAAGCAAAGCAAAGGACAATTAGAGAGATAAGAGAGGACCAGTAGAACAGGAGTAAGGATGGACGTGATCCCGGTGTACTACAGCTGTATGTCCTGGGGACATTCATGTATGTAGGTGTGCAAGACACTGTTAGACACTTTATAATGGACTGATGCCAGTTGACAATCTCCAGGAAGTATGGGAACATCGTCAGCTGCTTCACACTCTCTTGGTCCTGTAAAACCAAATTGCCAAGCTACGGAGTATAAAACAGAACTTCCCAATGATTTTATTTTGTATTCTCTTGAATAATAATTGAGCTGGGTATTTTTTTCAGATTAATATTAGATCAGTTACATTTCCCATGCTCTGAAATATGCCCCAGGTTCATTCTTTTTCTTCTGAATCATTTTTTGTGAAGATTGTTAGGAATTCTGCACATATTCAAGATGATCTTGACAATTACAGATGTTGTAAATATCTTCTATTGTGTGGTTTATCTTTCTCCATCTATACAATATCTCAGGATGATAAAACCTCAATGTAACTGAATTTATTAAAACATTGTTTTCATCTTCTAAAAAACTTCTTCCAACTTCCAATCATGGTAAAGACACTTCTTCCATATTTTCTTGGAAAAGGCTTTACAATTTTGCCTTTGATATTTATGAGGGTTCAGTCTTGTGAATGGTTTGAGAAGTCATGCTCAATTTTCTTTCTTTCATTGTATCTCTAAACAATTGATTGATCACTTGACATCCCATTATTCATCAATTTGCTCAAGCGGGTGCTAGTAATATTTTCATTTGACCCTATCATGTGCCGGTGTAGCTCAATGGCATCTGGTTGCTTCAGAAATACAAAGAGCCTCAAACCGTTAGTTCAGGGTCTTGACGAAGAAGTCAGACCATCTTGTAGGTGGGCAGCCACGTAATCTTTTTACATCTCGTGGGATCCAGTCGGTAACAGCTCTAGTCCAGCAGTTGTCTCCAAATCGCATTACATGTCCAGCCCATCTGATTTTCGATGCCTTGGCAAACGAGACAGTGTCCCTGATTCTGGAATAGCGACAGAGGTCAGAACTCCGGATTCCTTCTCTCACTTGAGTGAGGCGTGATATTCCAAGTATAGCTCTTTCGATTTCTGTTTGGGAGACCCAAATAGCATTTTCATCCTGCTTTTGTAGGGCCCAGGTCTCTGGGGCATATGTTAATGCAGGGAGAACGGTGGAGTTGAAGAGATGTGCCTGGAGCCAGAGGTTCTTTGTCTTTTTTAGCTATTTCTTTGATGCTTTTGAAGGCATTCCATGCCGCTCTCTTCCTCCTGCACAGCTCAGGTTTTAGGTCGTTTATTATGTTGACTTCTCAACCTAAGTACAAAACAAAACTATGTTCATGAAAAATGAACTAGTTCCAGAGGCCCCATTCAGTCTCAATGGAACAAACATCTCTGAATCGTGCAGTTATGTATACCTAGGTCGAGAACCAATTGATTGCTTAGAGAAAATACTTAGGAGTCATCTCTTCTCCTAAAGATTTGTACTTTTGTCAGAAATCTGTCTGGGGACTGGAGTAATAATACAGTGGGTAGGGCACTTGCCTTGCACGAAGCTGAACAGTGTTTGATCTCCAGCACCCATATGGTTCCCAGAGGCTGCCAAGAGAGATCCCTAAGTGCAGAGCCAGGAGTAAGCCCTGAGCAGTGCCAACTGTGGCTTCCAAACAGCAGATAATTTCTATTCATAATTATAGTATAATGTTTTATTTGCTCAAAACTTAGTCTTATAGAAAAGCTTTAACAGCCTGTATTTTTGGTTCGCTTTGTTTTATTCCCTGTGGCATTCACTATTTTTAAATATGTATTTTAGAATAACCATCATAAATATCTTTTAAAATTTCTGATGAGAATTGGATATTTAGATAAATTTGGAAAGAATCTAAGCTTTGATGACACGAGACTTTCACTTTTGAATATTTTATCTCTTTATTTAGTTATGATTTTAATGCTAGTCAATAAAGTTGTAAAATTATATTCATACTGATTTTGTACACCTTTTGCTGGATTTTTATGGACTGGATGTCTGTTGCTATTATAAATGCTATATTTTTTGGTTATGCATTTCTCTACAGTTGATGATGATTAATATATAGATTTTGTTCTAGCCAGATTGCTAAAGTCTTTTATTAATTCTACCTCTATTTACTAAACTCTTTTACTAATGTTATTTCTATTCATTATTTTGAAGTTTTGTAAATAATTTTATCATCTGTGAGAATGACATATTTTTCTGGTTCAGTTCTTGATTTTTACATCAGTTTCCCATGAGTTACTACAGAAGCAAGAACCATTAACAACTTGAATGAAACAGAGCATACCTCTCTTGTTTCTGATTTTTAAGTGATCAGATCACTTGATAATTTACTAACATTTACTTTTAAGAATGTTATTCACCTGTGATTTTCATTTTGAGCTATCCTATATTGGGTTCAGAAATTCCCTTTTAATTCTGTCTTAATAACTCATCATAATGAGTAAATCAGTTTATCACAGGCATTTAGCTATTAAGATGATTTATGATTTTTCTCCTTTCAGTTGTTAATGTGATCAATTATACTTGAAGATTTTTATTGAAAAAACACCTATATAATGTTGTATGGTCATAGCATGCTTTCATATTACTAAATTTTTTCTTTTATCTTATTTAGGAGATTCTATGTTTTGAATGACCTTGGACTTCGTTGCACTTTCTTGTACACCATTTTTATACTTTGGATTTATATTTTTAAAATTTGGTATCATGTTATACAATAGTATGATATTTCCAGAGAATAAGCTGAGAGCAGGTGATAGTTCTCCTATTTTTTTTCTCTAATACCTTTGCCAGAAAATGTCTCTTTTCTGTCCTTTTTCATTAAATAAGAATGGAATGGGAATATAATTCTGGGTTTATAGTTTTCAATTAACTTTAAGAACACTGAAAATATTATTCCATCTTTTGGTTTCCATTATTGCTAATAAAACTGATGGCTCTAAAGTACAGTGTCAGCATGATTGTTTTTCCTTGTAAAAGTTCTATTTGCTAAGGATAGTTTGCTTTTATTTAGGTTGCTTATCCTCATTATATAAATGCTCTGTATTGTAGAAAAAAGTTACACATGATAGTACTACTGTATAAAATATTTGTGTCTAAATCCTTTATTTCTTTTCTCTGCTCTTGTACCTGATGTTGACATGTTACTTTTCTCTTCAACAATATTTATAAACTATAGAAATTTGAATACTATGATATTCATACATCTTATGTGAATCTTTGTCTCATTGTCAAGATCAAGGATCAAAACTGAAGATTGGTAAAAATTTTCTTCACTAAGAGTTCTGGGCATTTTGGTCAGTGGTCAATTTTCACTGTCCATAGGCATTTAAATTTTTATCATTACAGTTTAGTTTTGGGAATTAATGACCATATTACAAATTGTATTATATAGTTTGTATCCTTATGTATCACTTAACTTGATCACTTGAATCCCGTTATTCATCGATTTGCTCGAGCAGGCGCCAGTAACATTTCCATTGGACCCTATCACGTGCCAATGTAGCCCAATGGCATCTGGTTGATTCAGGAATATGAAGAGCCTCAAACCGTTCCTTCAGGGTCTTGACAAGGAAGTCTGACCACCTTGTAGGTGGGCAGCCACGTGATCTTTTGACATCCCGTGGGGGGCCAGTCAGTAATGGCTCTAGTCCAGCGGTTGTCTCCAAATCGCATTACATGTCCAGCCCATCTGATTTTCGATGCCTTGGCAAACGAGACAGCGTTTCCTTATATGCCTTATTTTTCTTTCTTTGTCTTCATACTTCCTTTGTAGATGAGATGAGCAGACAATTTTATATTAAATCTTGTTTTTTCCTGCCCTTTGAAGACATGGCCATCTCTACATCTGGTCAAAAGGCAAATACCAGTCTCCACTTCGGTGTATTCAAACTCATTGTTCCTTCTGGACACTTTCAAGGTTTCTTGTATATTCATGAAACACACTTTATCAGCTTGTTCAGCTCTTTCATAAGCAGTTATCTGATTACTTACTTTTAATCATTTCTCCACAGTCCATTCTTATTATTCTTTCTCATTTGTTGCTTTTTTCAGAGATTCCTTTGGCTCTGACTTCTTTTGAATTGAGTTTTATAACTATCTCACCTTCATTATTACCATTAATATTATTTCATATATTTTCCAACTGGGGAAAATGTAAAAAGCCATACATTAGCCTCCCATGATTATCAGCTACTTAAACTACTCTCAAAGTCTCATTTTTAATAGACAAAAGTCAAGGTTTTCTTATGTCTCTTCATTCATATGTTCATACTTTTCTTCTTTTTAGGTTTTCTTATTCAATTGTTTTTAAGTTTATTAAATTAAGATGCCATGATCACTGTCACTGTCTTCCCGTTCATCATCGATTTGCTCGAGCGGGCACCAGTAACGCCTCCTTATGTCCTGTCTCATGCTCGTAGAGCCCAAGGGCATCTGCTTGCTCCAGGAACATAAAGAGCCTCAAACCATTACATCATTACATTGTTTTCTAGCATTTCAGAGTGATCCTGAGAGGGAAGACATATCAAAATATTGATCTTGTCACTTGTTACTTCTCTTCCCGTTGTTCATCAATTTGCTCGAGTGGGCACCAGTAGCATCTTCACACATCCTGTCACATGCCAGTGTAGCCCAAGTGCAACTGCTCACTCCAGGAACATGAAGAGCCTCAAAACATTTGTTCAGGTCATGGGAATGAGGTCTATAATTTGTTGCTGATTTTTGGCATATCAAATACGACATGGGTAGCTTGCCAGGTTCTGCCGTGTGGGTGGGATACTCTTGTAGTAGCTTCTCATCTCATGCACGTATTGATGAACCAGGGAATGATCAGCTTTTCTGCTGGGTGAAGCTCTGATGAGCTGTGGATTCGGATGTTGAAATGGCGGCCCTCATGGTATGGGGGTTCCTCTGGCTTCTTCGAGGCCCTGCTGGGATGGCTTGAACCTGCCATCCCACCTGTTCACCTCATGATCAGCTGGGCACAGGGAGAGCCAGTAGTAGCTCTACCCCATGTCTCTGAGTCTCTTGATCAGGCATACCTAGGCTTGAAATAGATCGCTGTAGGGTGGGACTCTGATGAGCAGGGCTGTGATTGGCTCTTCTGCTGGGTGGAGCTCTGATGAGCTGTTGAGTCTGGATGTTGAACATGGCAGCCCTCATGGTGTGGGGGTTCCTCTGAGCTCCACCCAGCAGAAAATATTGATATCTATTCATATATATTTTGAAATGTCAAGTTTATGCCTTGAATTTTAAACTTGACAAATAATTAAAAACAGTTAACAGAAATGAATAAACTAGTATAGTACTATATTATATATGTGTGTGTTTAAATATAGCTTAATATTCACTGCATTCACTGTATTAGTTTTAAATTATTTATATTAAATCACCACAAGCTAGACTAGTGCAAAGCTGTTCATGATTGGGTTTCAGTAATACAGTGTTTTATCACCCATTCCTCCACCAGTGTACATTTCCCAATAGCAGTGTTCCCAGTTTCATTCCCACCATCCCCAAACTGCCTCTCTGGCAGGTACTTTCTTCACTCTCTCCTCCATCTCCCTCTCACCTTTTTCTCACTGTGATTAGCAATATGAAAACCAAATATTGATTGGTTTTCATGTATATTCCTTTACCTAATTTCAACACTCAGCTTTAAAAGTATGTATAGACACATATGATATATATGTCTAATAGACATATATATTATAATCTCTATAGATTATGCTGAGATTGTAATTTAAATTTCCTGAAACCATATATTTAGATGCTATATATCAGTTCAGAATGGAGGAGTTATTATTTTGATTAATCATTTTTCAGAGAGCCACACCCATTGATGCTCAGGGTGGCCTTGATTCTGCACTCAGGAATTACTCCTGGCAGTGCTCAGGGAACCATATGAGATGCCAGGGATCAAACCCAGGTTGACCTTTATGCAAATCAAGTGCCCAGCCTGCTAGCCCATCTTTCCAGGCCCTGGAGGGGTTATTCTCAAGTGTTCTTAATATTGAGCATTTGAGGAGATGAGTGACAAGACATTCATTGTATATTTACCCAACAATGCACAGTAACATTTTTTATTGCTGTGGCCTCTCATTGTCTTAGATCTGTGTAAATCCAGATTGAGCCTTACTCTCTAGTCTCCAATTTATCCTTGCCAATGTTTACAATAAATCAAGGGTTATTCATTGACTCAGTAGCCATATTCAGGATAATTCCTTGGGAGGAGAATAGGTGAAGTTATTTGCAGCCCAACCTATACTTAAACCGTTCAAATCATTGACCCTAAAAAGACTAACAGGTATTGCTAACTTATGAGAACTGTGCATTTCACGACACTTTGCTAGATGGAAGGTATGCAACTTCCCTACATGTCTTTATTCCTTCAAGTCATTTATGTTAGACAACCCCTGCCACCACCCTCCCACACATATACATACACGTCTCTCTCATTTTAAGCCTGCCTTTTATTTTTTCTTTCTTTCATTTCAGAAACAGTAAAATAAAATAGCAGAGAGACTGAAACCAGCTGTCTCTCCCATGATGACCTTATGCACAGGATTGTCATGGCTCTTTGAGCTCAATATGTGACTGTGTGAATTCCTTTTAGATTCCTAGGAGATGGGGTGTAACTGATAACACAGTATGGTGAATCAGCACTGAGAAAAAATAAGTGTCCTCCAATTAAGGGTTTCAAGTTAGTGAATTTTACCAAGATTATATTCAAATTTTATGTAAGTGTATATCTCAAATGAGGCAATGTGAGCTCATATGAATAAATTTAGTCTGCTTGGGTCCACATCTTTCCATCATAGCTTCAAGGTGATTCTTTTTTTTTAATTTTAAATTTAGATTTGCTGGTTTACAAAATTGTTTAAGTTTTATGAGTATAATGTTTTGAAAGTTCTTAACTCCATCTACTTTGGTTTCCTTTATAAATGCAAGGTTATAGAAGGATCTACCACATAATACTATTCATTAAATAGTTCACCTTCTTAAAGTACTTAAGTACTCTAATATATAGACAGTTATATACATATATTTATATATCTATATATAGAGAGAGAGAAAGAAAACATGATATAACTTCCTAAGCACAAGATCCTTTTAAAGTAAGGAGGAAACTATTGGGCAAGAAAGTAAGAAGAAGTAGTATGGCAACTACACTATTTTCAAAATTATTCTTGGTTAACCTTGAAGTCGGGAAATAAGGAAAGTTTCAAAGGAAAATGTGGCATGTGGGAAAAATGGTAGAACTAAAAGAAATTACAATGAATTGCAATTATACAGCAGAATTGCAGTCATTTCTACTTTAAGAATCGTTCATAGTGTTCTTAATTCAACGTTTACTTACATTCTCTCCTTCAGAGTCAGTGGACTTCCTCACATCGTCATGTTCCTTCTTTAAATATTTGAAAGCCTTTTCTATTGAGTCCATGAACAACACTAATTTTAGCTCCAATTGTTATAGTTTCAAAGGAGCTTTAAAAATGTGTTAAGCCTTACTGTTTTCAAAGAGTGATTCTATAACTAGAAACTAGTCTGTAGTTTGAAAGTGATTGGTCTTATTAACTGGATAGTCTGATGGAAAGGAAGAAAGGAACAAGTGATGATTATATCTTACACTTTCATCTTAGACTTCCCAAAGCACCTGAAACCAAGCCTCATTATCATTTCTTTAAATAGACAAAGCCAGCGTGACAGCCAGTTTAAGCGCGCTTCCCAAGGTCATACTCTGACTTGCTAACATAGAGATAAAAATCCAATATGCTTGATTAGTGTCCACTACCCACTCATCCCCTCTACATCGATTCCCTGCATGATTCAGAAGGCAGCTGGGCAGGGAATAGTCTGGGTCTTCCAGCCCCCCCCGCCATCTTGCAGCGACTCTCCTTGTAGTAATCCTTAATTACATCTTGACAAGTTTCGTCATAGCATTTCTGTTCACACAAAATTCTTGCTGCCTGAGAGGTCAGGAATGACCATTCTGTCCCTGGTTATTGCTATATATTATTTCTGCTCTTTCTCATGCATTTTGCAGCCCAGGAAGAATGGAAGCCCTTAAAAAATCTTTTTTTTTTTTTTTTTTTTGCTCATGGAAGTGTTTTGGTTTATGGATCACTTTCCTCTGAAATGCCCATTGTGTTTGTGCCTGGTTTCAGAAAGCTTTGGGGATGTCATTCATTGTAAATGATTTTTTTTTGTTTCCCTAATTCTTGACTTTTAACTCATTTATCATGTCTTTAAACTTAGTTTAAGATAAACACATCTAGATATGAATATTGAACTTATATTAAAGTAAGCAAAATTTGAAATTCAGTGCCGCTGTTGCAAAAGCCCAATTTCAAACTTTCAAAAGCCATTTTATATACAATTCATCAACTTTATCCTCATCCTTCAGGCTTCTCAGCAGACTGGGAGGATTAAGATTAGGGGAGTAAGTATCTGTAAACTCTCTCTCTCTCTCTCTCTCTCTCTCTCTCTCTCTCCATAGACTATACCTTCCTTATATTCAGATGTTCACCTTGTAAGTTGGAACCAAATGCTTGACAAAGAATATGGTAATGTATTCATCAAAAAACGTTGTGTACTAAATATAGCCTCCAAGTTTTAAAGAGCACTTTTTTCTTTATGAGTGTTGGCAGCTGTTTTACTATGAAACAGGTCTCCGAAAAAGATGAGGACACCTTCTATTTTGAGATAAAAGCTTTATCTGAGATGTAAAAGTGACACTGTAATACATGCTATCACTACTAATGAAATCAAGGAACAGTTGATTTTTATTTGATTGTAAGAAGCAAATTCTTCCAAATTTCCATGTATATATTCCGAGCATAAATGTAGTAGAATCTATTGTCAATCAATCAAAAACTACAAGCCCGACCCTGCTCTGTTCTTTCTTCTTTAGCCCTGAGGTTGGAAAGAAAAACGAATTAAAACTAAGGGTTCTAGGGACCAGGGAACAATACAGAGTGTAATAATGCAACTGACCCAGTTTCAGTTCCTGGGCAACCAATTTTGTCCCCCAAGTACTACCATGAGGATCCCTGAGCACAGCCAGGTGTGATACCCCCAAAATTCTTAAAAATAATAATAAAATAAAACTAAGGAGACTAGAATTATTTTTCTATTTATCCATTACTTACACACAAGAACTCTACTTAGCCAAAAGAAACATTTATGGACTAAAAAAAAACAAAACTAAAAATGTATATAGAATACAGAAACTCTATTTCTGCCCCCTTGTAAAGCAAGTGTAGTAATCATCTTCAAAGAGGTGCTTTCAACCTTGAGCATGGCGAATACCCCAACTTTTGATTGTAGGTACTAATTGTCTTCTGCTTGTTATTTCACTCCCTTCACTTGGAAGCTACTTAGCTTATGTATAGTTTCCCCTTATTTTCATCAGGCAGATTCCCTCGAGGGTAGTTGCCTGACAAAATCATTAGTAGAAAGTTTATGAGCCTAGGTGGGATAACATTGAGAAATGACTGATTACGAGGTTGCAGCTAATTGTTTGTGGGACTAGGAAAGTCTCCAACATCTTTAAGGGGAATCCTTTCACTTGTAATCCATCAAAAAATTGCTATTTTCTCTAAGGATATGCTTTCTTTGGGGTGTCACTAAGAAATTATTTTCTAGTCAACTTTGCTCCAGCTTTAGCTTTTATTTTTATTTTATGATTAAAAAAATAGCTGTTTGTCACCAAATTGTAAAGTATGGTCAGGAGGCCACCTCCATCGAGGATGTATGCCCTTCAGCAAGATTGTTTGAGACCACCTCTTCTGGCTGATGCAAGAAATTGTTGGTAACTTTGTTTTCTCTTTGTCCAGACCCAATGGATATGAAAAAAAGTTTTAAATATTTAACTAACAGCTGTAATTTACTCCAGGGATGACTTGCTTTTATTATTGTTGTATGAATCTTATTTATTTATTCACTGATAGCTATTATGGTGAAAATAGTTTACATGAAGTATCTAGTTTTTTAAACAAATTTAATGTAAAGTACAATATTATTAATTGTAGAGAGCAATGTCGTACAGTACAAATGTTGCTATTTAAGTGAGAGAATTCCTGAAGTGCTCTCTGCATTTGCCGCGTTACTGTATTTTTAGCCAGGGTATAATCACTGCCCTCTGTTGCTTTCGGCACCTGCTTATCAAAGACTTTGAGCGAATTTACAATGTTAGTGTGAATAAATAACCATCAACTAAGTGACAGCAAGGAGAGTTTCATGCTGGGAACCCTCAGCTTCACCTCTCAATCCTCTTTATGGTCTTGTCTTACATCAACCCCTGGAAAATTCTTGGTCCAGTGCAAGCATTAGGTCTGGAGAGATTGAGCAGCAGGTAGGGCACTTTACCTTGTGTGTAGCTGATCTGGATTTGATCCCCAGAATCCCATGTGACCTTTTGAGTACTGCAGGGAGTGATCCCAGAGCACAAAGCCAGGAGAATGCCCTGAGCACAGCCAACTAGGCCCCCAAAACCAAATCAAAACAGAGCATGAATAAAATAGTTTCAATATTCATTTGGCAAACACCAAATAGCTTTTATGTCCACATACAAACATATGTTTGCATGTAAGTGCACACACACATGTATACATATGTATACCTTACGATTTAAGAAAACAATGGTCCTCTATCTCGCAGTCTATTTAGCAAAGACTTTTGCCTTATTCTCTTGCCTTTGTTTGGAAGATGTGAAATCCTGGATATGATTTAGTTTGTTGTAGGGAGGAGTGGGATGGGCAGAAAGACTTGAGTTGGGGGTCTACCAAGCAATGCCCAGGGAGACCTGGGGCTTCTACTGGTGATACTTGGCCAAATGTGCCAGACAATGGGGTCCTGCCATGTAATACTGCTCAGCACCAGTGGTGCTGGGAGCCATCAGCGCCTCACTGAGTGATGCTTTAGTCCAGACTAAACAGAACTCAAGGAACAATATGCTGCCATGAATTGAACTAGGAGTCTTGTGGGTCATGCATGCCAGTTCTTTTTCTTTGTCCTAGATCCCTACAAAAACCATTTTATTTTTATTTTTCCATATCTAAAACTTTAATTTTTTTTTTTTGCTTTTTGGGTCGCACCTGGCAACGCTCAAGGGTTACTCCTGGCTCTGCACTCAGGAATTACTCCTGGCGGTGCTCAGGGAACCATATGGGATGCTGGGGATCGAACTAGAGCTGGCATAGGCCGGCCACATGCAAGGCAAATGCCCTACCCACTGGGCTGTCGCCTCCGGCCCCTAAAACTTCAATTTTTTAAGTCACTATGCCATACAGTTAGAAGGCTGTTCATAATTGAATTTCGGTCACTACAATGTGACAACACCCATCCTTCCACCAATACACATTTCTCTCTCTCTCCCATTGGTTTACAGTACAGATACTGAGAGGTTACCATGTTTGTTCCCTTGCCTATTCTGCACTCAGTTCTTACATGCTGGTCATTTTATATGGCGGTCGTTTATATGGTGGTCATTTGCCACTATCTTCGTCAGAGTGGTCTCTTCCCTATCCCAATCACCTTTTCCCCAAGAGGTTGAAGTAAGATTCCAACTGTGGACCAAACCTCCTGACCCCTACAAAAACCTTTATAAAAGACCCTCCCGTGACCTATAATACATCTTGAACCGTGCTTCCATGATCTGACTACCTCTTGAGTTATAGTCCTGAAATAAGCAGTCTGTGCGAACATAGTAGCGGATAGGTGTTGTGATGAAGTACTTGCTTCTCATTGATCTGAGGAGTGTTTGATGATCAGTAAGATCCTGAAGCCATGTGGAACAGATCAGGATGGAGAAATTAGATGGAGAATTGAGGAATGAAATTTTGGGCATGAAGCCAGTCAGGTACATAATACAGCCAGAATCTCACATTAATTATGAAGAGGACAAGGAATTCTATGTGCCCTGAACTCAAAGGGGAAAGCAAAAATGCATTCACACAAATGATTCAGGCATCAACTCAGGGATGCCTTGAGCCTTGGGAAGTTACTGATATTGGAAGCAGACTCTGCCCCATTGGAAGCCGTGGATGTCTTTGCTCGCCTATGCTGAAATGAGAGCTGGTAATAGGAAGGAGGAACTGAGGGCTCAGCGGGCCTTGCTTGCTTTCTCTCTGATTCAGACAGGCACAGTTGTCTTAGAAACTCTCTTACACAAAGGCCAGAGATGTGCTCTCTCATTATTTTTCCAAACACTGACTCCAGTCTTAGCTTTTCTTTGCTTACCTTGCAGAGGAGACTTGAAAGGTAGGTCACTTGCTCAGCAGGCAGACTCCACATTCACCTGCCTTTGAGGCAACAGAGGGAGGGAAAGAGGAATGAGCGCCATCTATGCCAAAAAAGGAAAATGCTAAGAGTCGCTCCCTCAGTTAGTTGACCGTGTAGGAAAGTAATTGCCAACAGAGATTTGGGGCCTGCATTCAGCAGGCTGCACCTGGCACCCAAAAAGCCATCCAGGCACCCAAAAGCCTTCCTTAGCAAATGATCACCAACACCTACTACGTCCCTTTGTAGCCTTATCTAGCATTCTATTCATTTCTCCTCATATATGTTGTTCTGGAGTATAGAATTTTCACGTGACTACTCAAAGTCTATTTCTGTTAGTCAAACTGAAGTGTGATTTAACTTTGAAATGATTCCTTTTTTTTTTTTGCATTGTCAGCTACAATGCAGGAGGGAAAAAGAAAATACTCTTTAAACCCTAGTACACTTTCAGATCCCATGTGGAACTCAGCCCTCATCAAAAGCAGTATCCAAGCTCTTCAGGTTAGTGTGCACACAAGTGCCATTAATCCTAGAACCATTTATATAAAAATCTCAAAAGCCGGCAATCACCTTATTTAGGTCTGAAACCTACTTGCTCACTTGACTGTATCACAGGGAAATATCATGTCAAGGCAAAGTCGAGTCTTGGTGGAACTTCAGGGAGCAAATATCTCCGCCAAAGAGATATAGATACAGATACCTGGGCTGTACTCCAGCAAATCATGTGGGTTAGAAGTGGGAGGGACCAGAGAGAGGATTTTCATGCCCAGCACAATGTACCGGATGTGGGCACTACTTACTTTATAAACAACGGTTTATCCATAAACCATTTGGAGGAGTGCCACTGCTGGCTAAAGGCCCACAGGAGAACCCTCTCTATTGGGCTACTACAGTCATTATAACAACACACATGTTGCCATACACACCCACCCACACAATCTGCTTTTATTTAAGGTGGGAAACTTGGGAGGTTCATTTTGGCCCGGAGTGGTAACACATCTTCTTTACAAGACACTTCAACTGCCTTGAAGGAAATAGCAGAAAGAGTTAGAGAGCCATTAGGATAGACCGTTGCAAACATCTCTGACTTTAAAAATCCCAAATAGAGGAGAAGCCATTAATGCAGACATCCATTCTGTGCTCACTAGGAACAGCCATACTGCTGACACATTGCTTTAGAAGGACCATTTAAAACCTCAAGTCAATTGGTAATTATTAATATTTATGGCTGCCCCATGAAACCCCAGCACATATTTACTCTCTAAAGGTGGATAATAAAAGCACATCAACTGATAAACAATTAGTCATTGGGGAACTATCCTAGAGAGTAAAATTTGATTTTTATTCTTCTTCCCCCACCACAATATAAATATTAGTGTATACACAGACAAAGTTCCTAATATAATGTATGTACTAGGATATATTTGTGTGTGTATATGTATATACATAGATATATGCATTCTAGTTTTGCTTGCTAAGTTATGAGGAAGAAATAAATTGCTTTCCCTACTCTAACCCCTGCTTATTTGGAGCTACACAATTATATCATTAAGTTAATTACGCCAGCAATTAAAAAGGATCTAGCTATTTGGGAACACTTATTTAGAATGAATTGTTCATTAATGCCTGTACACTTGGATAGGTTTGATGGGAGAGCCGGAAGTCTGTAGGTCAGTGTGATATTTCTTCTTGAATTTTGCTATTGAGGCTTTCAGTCCTGCCCTTGAAAGACTCAGAAGTACCGGATCAGTCACATTACCCCTGTCCTTATCTTTCTTGTGGGTTCTAGGGACAGATATTCTCATTAACTCTCAGCTTGTGAGTTATGAGTTAGCCATTTATGTACAGAATAATATATTGTCCACAACTATGAGTGCATACAGCTCATGGTGCTAAGTACTGCTAGAGCTCTGCCTAGTGGAGGTCGGTTTTTTGTAGAAGTCAAACTGGAATGCCAGTGGAGAAACATGTTTGTTGAAAATGGAATCTGATTATGACTTTGCAATCTAGCAATTCTTAAATAATGTTCTCTGGAGTTTAATTTTTCACAATGAGATTTTGTTTGTTTTTGTTTGAAGGACCAGAAACTTAGACACTTAAGAATCAAACCACATACTTTGATGTTTCCTTAATCTGCCTGACTTGCAGAATCAAGTGAGTCTTAATTGCATTTTACATTTAATTGATATAAATGGTGGTTTTGTACAAAAATTCTTTGCTTGTAGCAATAACTAGAATACTGTAATGTTAAAAAAGGACTCCTTGATTTTCCTGGTTGGGGTGAAACAGAAAATCTCAACATAGGTAGAAGAATATTTGAGAATTTTTCTGACATGAGGCGTATTTAGTAGATTGTTATTCAGTCACAGGTTGATTATTATACAGTAAATTTCAGATGTCTACAGAAGAATTTGGATTAGTTTGTTGTGGATCGGAGCTCATTCTTCCAGTTTTTTTTTCCTGCAGATATTTGAATTGTGCTGTTGAATCCTGATGTGACGGCACACGTTTATCGGTTCTGGTCTCTGAAAGGAGGCCGGTGAGTCTGCAGAAGGCAGTTGATCCTTTGCTAGAGTAGCTCTCGTTGGTTCAGCAAATTGGATGGTATATCTAAAACAGGTCCACCAGGAAGAACGCAGGAACTTAGACAGGCCTTTTAATGGTGTGATGGCTCCACTAAGTAGAGAAGTAGAAAGTGCCAGACCAGATCTCACTGAGGAGTTATGGTAGAAAAACTTAATAAGTTCAGCCCCACTGTGAGAGAGCAGCAGGTGTGCTCTTGGGGAATGCTGCTATAAACAAATGTTCAGTGTTTCTGCCCTCTGCGTGCCAACCCTTCCAAGACTTTGGCAACTTTTTCCTGTTTACAAACAAAGACAGAGGGTATTCTGTTTACATGAAGGTAGTGAGCAAAGATCCTGCCGTGACTGCTTTTATCTGCATAGTCACTTCCAGACTGAAAAGCAATTCCATGGCTTAGGCATGAAGCCAAAGCTAAACTACCAGGAAGTACACATGTGTGCTTCACAATACACACATACATTTTACATGTATTTATGTTTATGTATATGTATACATATATACTTAAATACACATATAAAATGTGTTTATTGTGAAGCACAATATTATATATATATCTGGATATATACATATATAGTATATATACATATATATTTGCATATATTTATATATATTCCTCTCTATATATATTTGTATATATATTTATTTGTATATACACACACATACACACACATGTATATTCCAACATGCACTTTTGGTGATTTTTATATGGTGACCACCTTCCCCTTGTGACTCTACTAAGAATTGTGAAATGTCACAAATCTATATGGTATAATCATAACTGTGTTTATATCTTTTGTTCTTTCTTTCCTGTATCTCTATTCTTCCATATAATATGAAGTTTAACAAAAGAAAAGAGCTCCCTAGTATTTCATCTTTTGCTGCGGGACGGCAAAGGAAGAGACTTACTTGCATAAGAAAGAATTTTGCCTGTACATAGCACAGTTCTAGTAGAGGTTGGTACAAATCAAAATGACAGATACCCCGGAGTGATGGGAAAGCCAGCAAAGCAATCAGAACTGGTGTGCCTAAGGCACCTTCACATTCCCAATCTAAAGACCCACTTTTTCAGAGGTCACATATTTGCTCTATCTCTTAATACCTGTGATATTAAGATATCTGTGATCTATCAAGTTCCATTTCATACCGGAAAGTGGGTAGTGTATTCTAATATTGTTCTTACACTACACAAATTTAGTTGAAGAACTAAAGAAAAAAATGAATTTGCTTTATTAAAATCCACTCTTCCTTCTTATGAATCTTTAAAATTATTTTTGTTTTGTGTTTTTATTTATCTTTTAGCTTTACCGATCAGTGTATTGTGAATTACATTACTGTTAATGGTGGTTGCATGTGTACATAATTCCAATACCACACCTAGCACCAGAGTATTTACATCCCTCCCCCAAAGTCCCAAAGGTTCCTTCCTTTCACTTATTGCTCCCCAAACAAGCTTCCTGCAAGGTCAGTTTTGTGTATCAGTTCTCCCATTCAGTTGCCTCAGACCTTTGCTTCTGTCTTGCTGTGTATCTTTTAATCCTACACATGAGTGCGATCATTTTATACCTATCCCTTTATTTCAGACTGACTACACTTAGAATTATATCTTCTGATTCCATCCAGGTTCAGGCAAATTGCATGATTTTGTTCTTTCTTAGAGCTGCATAGTATTCCATAATATAAGTGGATACTATACATTATATAAATAAGTGACAACTTCTTGATTCATTCATCTGTAGCTGGGGATTTGGATTGCTTCCATATATTTGCTATTGTACTAAATATTAAGATGAGCATAGGTGTGCATATATTCTTTCAAATTAATGCTTCTGTGTTTTGGGTGTAGATGCCAAGGAATGATAGCATTGGGCCATATTGAATTTTATTTTTATTTTTTCCCTTTTTGGGTCACACTCAGCAATGCTCAGGGGTTACTCCTGGCTCTGCACTCAGGAATTACTCCTGGCGGTGCTGGGAGACCATACAGGATGCCGGGGATCAAACCCGGGTCAGCCATGTGCAAGGCAAATACCCTACCCACTGTATTATCACTCCGGCCCCCTATTTATATTTTTTTAGTTATCTCCTTATTGTTTTTCAAAATTATTGAACCAGATTATATTCCCGCCAACTGTGAATGCGGTTTCCTTTGCTCACCATTGATTGTTTCCAGACATTTTGATATGTGTCATCCTCACTAATACAAGATGATATCTCAAAGTTGTTTTAGCTTATATTTTCCTAGTCATGAATGACATTGAGCACTTTTTCTCAAGCCTATAGGTCATCTATCTGTCTTTTGGTATGTGCCTATTCATCTCTCTACATTTTTGAATGGGGTTGTTAGATATTTTGTTGAGGCTTGTGAGGGCTTTATAGATACTTTATCTGATGTACTGTGTGTAAATATTTTTTCCCATTCAGTGGGTTGTTTTTTATTATAATTTGAGTTTCTTTACCTGTGCAGAAGCTTTCTTATTTGATGTAGATCCATTTGCTTATTTTTTGTTTGTGTCTCATTGAAGACACCTCTGAGGTGAATGCCTAGACATCTGATTCTGTTTTCATCAATGGACTTTATGACAAATCCACTGTTCTTATGCTCACTTTTTTTTTATTATTTGAATTTGTGTTGTCTTAATTGTCATGACAGTTTTCAAGGTCAGGGACTAGAAAGAAGATTAAGATAAAACATCAACCCGCCAGACCTTAGTTAACCAGTTCTACAATAGAAATGCAGATACTGGGGTGTTCTGCTTCATTGCTTGCTCCATTTTAACTATGTACTTCATCTTGCCAAGGTGAGGAGAGCAGGAGACTAAGGCAGAAACTAAGTGAGGAATACAGAAGACAAAGAGCACAGGGCAAGTATAGGGGGTGGCAGTGAGAGTGGAGGGGACTGGACCTAATTCCTCGGGCAGGCTCAGATCTGGAACTGTGGCGTTAAAACTGTGGCATTAGAACTGTGGCAAGGAGAATGGACTCACCAGCAGGGAAAGTAAGCATGTATCAAAGACTAAGAAGTGGGGAAGAGAAATTGGGTCATAGGGATTAAGGAGCCATTCAAAGAGATCAAAAGTACATTTGAAAGCAACAACCAATGCTCTCAATACTATGCCAAGAATTTGCTTCTGTACAACTCCTGAGTGATTTTCTTGCATTTGTAAGAACCTCAATGTTATAGAGAGAGATTAATAAGAGGCAAAGAGCTGGACAGGGGAGATCTTGACATGTTCATTCCAGATAAGAACTCCATTTCCTGGGACCAGGGAAAAATAATCTTTCCTAATTCTGTCCTTCTTTCTTTCCTTAGTCTAGAGCTTCAGTTCTTATCATTTGAATGGGATCACTTTCAAATTAATTGAATGCAAGACACCCACTCAGTCTGGAATTGCGCAGAATCATGATCCCTGAAGTATTTCCAATAATTAAGAGTTCATATATTCTTTTCAGAGCTCCAGATTAGAAAAATAATATATGAGAGGAGTGTGATGTTTGTTCTGCAGCACACCATAATTTCTTGGGGGAAATTTCCAATGATCATCATGAGCCTATTAAGAAGCTTTGCCTCCTTCTCCTAACAGACAGAAGACAGAGTGAAGTTGGGCTGGTGGACTTGATGACTCTTGGGTATAGTTGCTTGTTGCTAAGTGACAAACACATTTCTAAACATGTGTGAAACTCATTGAATGTACTTATGCACACTGGAAGGAATAGGCTCCTACATTGGGAGCCTGGATATGGGGGAGCACTATTGTATTCATGGTTTGTTGTTGACCCAATGTCATTATCCCTACACATGCCAATTTCCTAGTTGTTAGTGAATGTGCAGATGAGCTGATTCTGGCAGAGTAACATCCTTACTAGGTAGGATGGAAAGAAAGAAGTCTTATTCATACAATCAAACAGTAGCAGAAGATGCAACCTCCACCAAAAACTGCAGACCTATTAAATACCTGTCTTTCTGTAGTCTACTTTCCTTGTTATGTAGACATTATTACATCTAATTTACTGATGAAGAACCTGAGTCTAGACGTCGACTTTAACTTACCTAGAGGCAGAAAAACATAGTAGATGACAAAGAAGGCAGAGCTACAGTGTGTTGCTCTAATTTCTCATCTTGTTTATGGAGACTCTTCTTTCTGCCTTGTATAGTAGGAAAAACAATGATCTTAACGTCACATTGTTATCCTTCATAATGCTGGCAGGGTAAAAATAGGGGCCATATCCATGCATAAACACTGCTGTGAAAATTAGTAGAAGGCATTCTTTCCAGGTGAATGCAGTGCAGTGCCGGAGCGCTGACAGAACAGGCCGTTAGCCAGATGCACTTGGGCAGTGAACAACCTGCTGAACCCAACCTGGCCATCCTGAGCCAATTTCTCCAAAATGCTAGGAGCAAAGAGCCAAGGGCAAAGCTTTCTGCTCTGGAAAATCTGTCGTGTATTCATAACAGCTTCTGAGATCTTGATATTCAGTAGCTGTATCTCCTTAAATTGCTGTGGAAGTTTACTCTTTTGAAAAAGCATGTACTATAAAAAAATGGAAAGATAAAACTCTCAACAGGAAACCAGAACAGATCATAAGTCTGCTGCCATTCAGCAAATGAAAATATATCAATAAGGAGATGAAGCCCAATTCGAACAACTTATGTTGTCTTTGGATTTCAGAAATAATCTCTTTCCCATTATTAGGGGAAACGTGAGCCTTTTTTTTTCATTTCCTGCAAATCCGCATCTTGTTTTCAAGAGATGATCGTGTTAAGCTAAAATTGCTTCTACTTAGCTATTATAGTGGAATGACAAATATGTTATTGTTGCTGTTATTGGCATTAGTATTAGTCAGTTGTCAAGCCCTGAAGGAAAAATCATGAACTAAAACCCTGAAAAGGTAATCTTATTTTCATAAATATGTTCCCAAATAATTATCTTATGTCCAATATCCACTTAGCCTTAATATAAACTCCTTGTGGGAAATAGGAATGGTTGTAGATAACTTAAAATAGTTAAGAAATAAACTGAAATCATAAGGCATATTTCTTGATAGAGCCACATCCATATTGACTGTGAACTTTAAAGCTAGTCTGAACTACACTGTCTCTCCCCACCAATGCTGCCTTCCTTCACAGAATGTAATCAATTTATCAATGGAGCCCTGAATTGCCCCCAATTTCTCCTGTTTATATGTGTTAATGTTCATACAAAGAAGGCCATTGAATTATTTAAGAAGCTGCAGTCAGGCATATTATCCCAGACCTAAGAAGTGCCAGTTTTCCCTACATACTCCAAAATGGTTGCCCTGAATGAATCGCTTCTTGCCAGACCAGAGGTTTCCATCACTCTCTTCAGCGATAGTATTTTTTCCTTCATGTGGCTGTGTGGCACAGGGCAGCTAAGTGTCATTTGCTGGCTCTGATTTGGGGAACCTACCAAGGAAGCTCTGGGATTTGTGGGGTTTCACTGAACAAAGCTCATCTGAGTCACTAAAAAATCACTCATTCTAAGTAGTGGGAGAGAATGCCTGCCCCCAGACAGCAAGATGAAATAAATGGCCAGATCCCTGCTGTGGAGAGAGAGGAGACTATCTCTCATAGATCTGTGCTCCGAGCCCAGGTGACCCTAGCAACAGGTAGAGGATCCAGACTAGAATATGAGGGAGTTGAATGCATCTCAACCCCACATAGCCAAACTGTGGGTCAAACAAAAACCAATTTTGTTGTTGTTGTTGTTATTGTTGTTGAAGAAACAGTCTTGGGAACTAGAAGTCTTAGGGGATGCATGGACAGGAGGGAAATAGAATGAGAAGAGAGTGAGTAGAGTGAGAATGGAATGTGTGTGACTGCCTCTATACACAAAGGCTCTATGTGGAGGTTGTGTTTGTTTGTTTTTTTTTTTTTGAAATGAGCACCTTAGACAATCTCCAGATTCCTAAACCTGCTTGATTTGAACCCATTCTTGGTTGTGATAGACTTTACTTACCTATTGTCCCATTGGAGCATTTTACACTCAACCAGCTGAATATCAAAAAAGGCTGACTGAAGTCTTCACTTCCCATCCTGTGCCTTGGTGTTAAGTAGCCTGTAGTAGTTGCTGGCATTTTCCACCTGGTCTTCGTTTCCGTCTGAATTTGAAATTCAAAGCCATTTATATTTCTCTATTAAGAAATTATGAGTCCCACAACTGATTATCACCATCACCACCTATGACTGCTGGGTATTAAAAAACATTGTTATTTGTTATCTCTTGTGAAAGGAAAAGGAGAATCCACGGGGACTTTGGCATTGATATCTTGCCTTAAGAATAGCAGGAAACCAATGAAGCTGGGTTAGCAGATTTGAGAAAATAAACACCAATATCTCTTATTTGGGGGCTAAGTAATACCGTTTTCAGCAACAAGAACTTTGAATAGGGAGATGAGCCTGCAGTCGATGATATAGAAACTTTCTATCACAAGATAACTTGAAAGCTGCTATTGATTGGCTTGAGAAGACAGAGGCTTCAAACCATCAGATTTAATGCCCTTGATCTTGAAAAACTCCAATCATGTTGCACCCCAACATGTATCAGTGAACTTAAAGACAATGTCCTTAAGGGAAAAAAAGACTGTAGAAAGAGAAGCGAGGCAGCCCGATCCTCGAGGGCTCTGGATATTTTCCAGTCCTTCAGCAAGAGCTCTTTGATTCATCACCATTGGGAGATTGGAGATTGAGGCTAAAATTCATTTCTTGCTGAGAAGAAAGGGGCTTTGATATGAATATGTTGCATGTTTATTTGTATCAATATCTGCTTTGGATCTTGAGAAGGATCTGGGGAAATATTAGTTGTGGATTTGAAAGCACTTTAGACATGAATGTGACTTGTGTAGCTGAACTCTGGTGCAAGATGTTTCAGGAGTTGAGATCAGCAGATGCAACAAATATGAAAGGAAACGATGGAGTTTGGACCTACTCTTCAGGTCACGTGGCTTTGAAATGTGGCCTCAGGTCACGTGGCTTTGAAATGTGGCCTTTTTAATGGTTATCTATATTTTCATTGTTTTAAGGGAAAGGTAGAGAACTGTGTTAAAAAAGATGCAGAAATACATTCTTATATTGTATATTCTTTTTATACATACATTATATTGTATATTATTATTATTATTCTATTATATTGTATATGAGACTCAGATACACGGGGCAAAGCTGCTACCAGCTTTCCCTGTGCTCAGCTGATCATGAGGTGCCTAGGAGGGAAGGCAGGTTATAGCCCTGGCCCACCATCCCAGCAGGGCCTTCCAAGAAGCCAGAGGAACCCCGACACCATGAGGGCTGACATTTTCAACATCTGGACTCCACAGCTCGTCAGAGCTCCACCCAAGAGAAAAGCCCATTTCTCCCCATTGCAGTTCTTCAATAAATGCATGAGATGAGAGCCTACTACTGAGAGTATACCACCTGCATGGCAGAGCCTGGCAAGCTACCCGTGTCGTATTTGATATGCCAAAAACCAGTAATAATTATGAAGCTAATGCCCATGACCTGAAGGAATGGTCTGAGGTTCTTTGTGCTTCTGGAGCAAGCAGATGCCCTTTAGCTACACTAGTATGCAACAGGACATATGGAGATTTTACTGGTGCCTGCTTGAGCAAATCAATGAACAACAGGAAGACAAGTGATACAAGTGATATATTGTATATTCTTATATTCTTATATTTTATATTCTTATTATTCTTATGTTATATTGTATATTCTTATTATTCTTATATTGTCACTTGTCTTCCCGTTATTCATCAATTTGCTTGAGCAGGTGCCAGTAACATCTCCATTCATTAGGAATGAGGTCCATTATTATTACTGTTTTTGACATATTGAATTTGGGTAGCTTGCCAGGCTGTTCTGCGGCTCTGGTCCCAGTCTTTTATATGTCAGACCATCAACCATCCAGGGCCCATGGGGCAGAGCCCTGGGTGTAGACAAGTCTGTCTCCTGTTTGCCACCTGCTGATGAAGCCAGGCACCACAGCCACACCTGCAACACCTCGAGGGGCAACATTCTTAAATTATTCTCATATTATACTTTACATTCTTACAACCACACACAAAGTTGCAGGATGGCATTCAGTGCAGGCATCAGAATGTTGTTCTTGGACAGATAAAATAACACTGCTTTACTTATTAAAAGAATAACTATATGGAAGGGATTTTCTTTGTCAAAATACTGTCACTGTCACTGACTTCCCGTTCATCATCGATTTGCTCGAGCGGGCACCAGTAACATCTCCATATGACCTGTCTCATGCAAGTAGTGCCCAAGGGCACCTACTTGCTCCAGGAATATAAAGAGCCTCAAACCATTCCATCAGGTCATGGGAATGAGGTCTATAATTGTTACTGGTATCTGGCATATCAAATATGACACGGGTAGCTTGCCAGGCTCTGCCGTGCGGGTAGCATGTTCTTGTAGTCATCTAAAAATCCAGCATTATTGATGAACCGTGGGCTGCAAGCAGCCACGCCGAACCGGGCTATGATAGGCTGGTCTGCTGGGTAGAGTTCTGACGAGGGGAAGTCCGGATGTGGAAAATGGTGGCCCTCAAGGAGTAGGGAGGGTCGCCTGGCTTGTTGTGAGGTTATGGTGGGGTGGCAGGCCAGAACTAGAACCTGCCATCCCTCCCGGGCGCCTCATGAACGGCTGGGCACAGTGAGAGCCAGTAGCAGCTCTGCCCCATGTCTGTCTCTGCCCCATGTCAAAATATTAATCAGCTCTAAAAAGCATCTTTAATAGCATTTTGCAGCTATGAACATAATATTCTCAGTGAGCCATAAATGCTGCACCTCAAAATGAATATACAAATGAACATTGTATGTAATTGCTAGATTCAGACTTGATTGTGTCATTCTGTAGTACTCCTAGGTCCATTCTTCATGCAAGGGATGGAAGCAGTGTTCTCCGCTTTGAAATATGCCTAATGAAAATATAACAGTATTGAAGCTTTCAGTATAAAATTCTAGAGTGGGGCCGGAGCGATGGTCCAGCGGGTAGGGTGTTTGCCTTGCATGTGGCTGGCCCGTGCCAGCCGGGTTCGATCCCCGGCATCCCATATGGTCCCCTGAACACCGTCAGGAGTAACTCCTTAGTGCAGAGCCAGGAGTAACCCCCCGAGCATCACCGGGTGTGACCCCAAAGCAAAATAATAAAATAAAATAAAGTTCTAGAGAAAGAGTGCAGGGTATTCAGATATGTGGCTAACTTGGTTTGATAGCAGATGCGACACAGTCATTTGAGTCATGAAGATCCCTGACTTGGCTGGGCGGCTGGCACCACCTTCCTGACCCTCCCATTGAACTGCAAGTCAGACTGGTTTGGAATTGCTGGGAATAACTCTGGGCCTCTGAAACACACTTTGGAAAACTCCAAAATAATAAAACATTTTTAAATGCAGTGTTTGGAATGGTTGTTTTAGGTTAGTGTTGTGACTCTAGAAACAGCCCACCCACTAGGAATCTCTGATGTCTGAGGGAGCATACAGGAGAGAGGGAGGTCTCTCTTTTAAACTGGTCTTTGATGTGCTTGGACTGCATGAATCATCAGTGGTCTCAGAACGTATCTAATTTCAGGAAAATGAAGGTACAGCTCAGCCTGGTCCTGATTTATTCACTGTCTTCCGTTCATCTTCGATTTGCTCGAGCGGGCACCAGTAATATCTCCATATGTCCTGTCTCGTGCAAGTAGAGCCCAAGGGCACCTGCTTGCTCCAGGAACATAAAGAGCCTCAAACCATTTCATCAGGTCATGGGAATGAGGTCTATAACTGTTACTGGTATTTGGCATATCAAATACAACACGGGTAGCTTGCCAGGCTCTGCCGTGCGGGTAGCATACTCTTGTAGTCATCTCTCCCTGATTTATTATGGAGTGTAAAACTGGATTATGGATCATGTGACATTGGCTGAACTCAATTCAAACAGTTGTGATCTACCACCATTGCCATTTCATGTGGTTCAAACAAAGCCACCCTGGGCTGCCCTTCTCTTGGTCAACTATTGCAATGGTCAAGAGTAGTAGAACCTCGTCAAGTATTTAACATCTAGTAGATGTTCAGGAAACACTGACTAATAATTGGATAAGATTTGGGAAAAGTTATAAATTGGGGCATGCATCTCCAAGCTTATGTTTTTCTGTTATACTGCAATAATATCCTATCAATAATTCCATGCATTAATTTAGTTATAGACAGAGGCAAAATTGCGCATATCCATACATAAAGAGCAGATATTTGTGTGGAAAAACATTACAAATTTAGGTAAAGTTTACATATAATTTTAAAAAGGTAATATAACTTTAAAACTTAACATAGAACAAATTTGATTTTTGTAGGTGTATAGTACTATGTATTTTATTGTTAATAATGCTATGAGTTTTGACAATATACATACTTACATATATGTATTCTTCTAAGCACAATCAAGACACAGAACAAGTTCATAATCATTAGTAAAATTTCCCTTATACTGCTTTTTTATTCAGCCACCCCTGTCCTCCTAATCCAAGCCCAGTTAATAACTAATCTGTTTCCCATATCTATAGTTTTGTATTTTTGGAATGGCATAAAGAGACTCATACAATATAAGTATATATTCAACCATTATATGGTCCTTTAATCATTTAGTATAACTGCCTTGAAATGCATGTGATTTGTTGCATATATTACTCAGTGTTAATAATAAGCAGTATTCTGTTATAGGAATGAATGGACTTTAGTTTTTCCTCCCCAGTTTTTTGCTACTTATGTATTGAGCAGTAATAAACATTTGCATATATATTCTCATATGAACATGAGTTTTTCATTTCTCTATAGTGAATAGAAGGGTTGTAAGACAGGTGATTCCAAAACAAAGAAAAAGCAAGTATTTAGCTGATTGATGAATTATGTATGAGTCTTCATATTCACCATCAATGTAGGAAATTCATAGTATTCTTTCTTGCTATCTCCTGGTGTTATGGCTGATGAAGGTCTGTCTAGTCATTGTACATAGGTTTAGGGACATCTCCCTTGGTTTATATTTCCACTTATTTAAGGAATAATGATATTGAGAGTATTTTCATATATGTATTCTCATTTGTAAATTGTTCTTACTGAAATATCTATCAAAAGGTCAATTGCTAGTTCTTTAATTCATTTGACCCATCTTTTGTAGTTTTGAGCAAATAAATTTCCTGCTTTTTATGAGGTGTTATGTAAATTTCAGTTAGCCCCATTGGTTGATGATGTTAGGGTCTATTTCTTTTTTATGTGTGGTTTAGAGAGATAAATGAGGAAAGTGTGTGGAATATAGGTTGCCCATTTTCCATTTTTTGTTTTATTTTCTTTGCTTTATGAGTTCTGTTAAATGCATACACCATTAGGATTGTTTTACACACACACATTTGGTGAACTGATACTCTTATCATTACACAATTTAATCATTTTCTTTGTCCTGAAGTATACTGTATCTGATTTAAGAGAATCACTTTAACTTACTTTTTGATTAGTGTACTTTGGATATATTTTCAAATGATTCTGTGTCATTGTGCTTAAACTAGGCTATTTTGCATAATATATGGTTATATTTTTCTTCCTCTTATTCTTTTCAAATCAAATAACTTTTCTTGTTTAGTTGCTATGTGGATATTTAGATTTTTCCTAATTATTGTCATGCTTGGATTTAGGTCTTGGGTGTAGAGTTTTCTTGTTCCCCTGGGCATCCCTTCATGATCCTCTGGAGAGAAATGCAGAACTTGGCATCTCCCTCTTACACTTCCAAGAACTACTTAGGCCTCTGGGACCAAGTGACAAAATAAATGCAGTGCTCTTAGGAACACAATTCTCCCACAGGCCAGAGTGAGTTATTCCCATCAGAGTTTAAATACATTTCCTAGACAATAGAATTTTCTGAAATCTTGAACAAGAGGGAAAAACAGGCATCAATCACAGCAAAAGAAAAATACACATTTCCCCATTCACTCTTATCACTTAGGAATGGGCACAGTTCCCATCCTTAGATAACAAGAAATTGTCTTTATCTGGAGATTTTTCTGTTTGCATTCAGTGTTTTATTCTGGGAATTTCAGACTGCTTTAAGTATACACTAGGATAAACCAGGGGCAAAACTGAAAGTAAATAAACATGAATGAAGTCCACATTGAATTGATGAAAGTCAAGTTGAATTTATTGAATTGAAGGACAGTTAAGTTCAGGGGGTAATGTACTTGCCTTGCAAGTGGCCAACCTGAGTTCAGTGCCTGACACCACACGTGGTCCCCAGAACTCTCCAGGAATAATCCCTGATGCAGAGACATCAGTGGGCCCTGAGCACTGCTGAGTGTGGCCTATCCTTTGAGGGAAAAAAAAAAAGTTCTGATTTAATTGATATTGTGTAGTACCAACTGCATGCTAAATTCTGTGTATTTATCTAGACCTAATATTTATTTTTCTGTTTATCAACTTATTTTATTACCTTGCTTGGCCAAGCTGAAGTCGAGAAGACATCCTGTAAAACATTGCTGCTAGCAATGCCGTCTAGGTGTCAGAATCTGTGGAGGCCATAATAAAATAACAAAATATCTGGGTTTAGCTGACGCTTTTCTTTCCCCACTCATCTTTGTGGATATTAGAGGCAATTCTGAGCAATTCTTTAGCCCTTGGTGACTGTTTCTAGTAGAAAGTTCTCAAGATTGGAGAAATGAATAGGTTGGTGAAAAACTTCGTAGTTGCTTCCGTTTTATTCAGCCTTTCTGGGTGGACCCTCGTTTCTTGGGGGGCTTCTGTCTGCTGTGTCTTGTCTTATCCTCTTCTAATTTCGACCTTTGGATTTCGGTATCTTCTATTCCAATATTCTACACTTTGTTATTAATAATAAATACTCAGTAAGCATATATTAGGGCTAAGGGAATTGTGCAAGTGTTGGGTTATCACCTTCTACCTGCCTTATCTCCATACCAAAGAAGATACTATTGTTGATACCAGGTCTTTTTAAGCTGGGAACAGTTTCAGAATCATTTTTATCATTAGGGCCTAGGTATTCATATTGACTCACCACTAAGACATGTATAAAGAAATTAATTTATCATAAAAGTAGGGATGGTGTTTCCGCTGCGTATTTTTGGTTTCCCAGAGTAGATTCCCAGGAGTGGTATGGCTGGGTCAAATGGGAGTTCAATTTCTAGTCTTTGGAGGAAAGTCCATATTGTTTTCCAGAAAGGCTGTACCAGCCAGCATTCCCACCAACAATGGATGAGTGTACTTTTATGTTCATAGCAGCATTATTCACAATAGCCAGAATCTGGAAGCAACCAGAGTGCCCGAAAATCGATGACTGGATAAAGAAGCTTTGGTACATCTACACAATGGAATACTATGCAGCTGTTAGGAAAAATGAAGTTATAAAATTTGCCTATAAATGGATGGACATGGAGAAGATTATGTTGAGCGAAATTAGCCAGAAGGAGAGAGACAGATACAGAATGACTGCATTTATTTGCATGGCATAAATATATATGTACATATTATGATACCAATATCCAAGGTCAAATGAAGCATATATCGGGAGGTCTTGTCAAAGGTGGAAATTATCACAAACGTGTGGGAGTCAGAGTTTAGGAGAGACAGAAAATGGAACAGGGTGCTAATAATTGTCGAGGGTACTAATGCCAACCTAGAACTGAGCATGAAATAGAGGCAAAAGGATTCACATGACAACCTTTTAATGTATGTTCTGTAATCCATAGTCTGGAAGGAAAGGAAAAGAGAAAGAGAGAGAAAGGGAAAGAAATAAAGAACCTGCCATGGAGCAGGGCTGGGTTAGGGGGAGGGAACCGGGGATGTTGTTAGTGGGAGATGGGCACTGGTGGAGGGACGGGTGCTGAAACACTGTATGACCAAAACCCAAACATGAACTTTTTAATTGTGTATCTTGTTATTTGTATATCTCACGGTGGTATAATAAAATACTTTTAAAAAAAAATAAATAAAATAAAAACCAAACCAAAAGCAAAAAAAAATAAATAAAATAAAATAAATTGACCAAAAAAAAAAAGAAATTAATTTATCACCACTACACAACAACGTAAAGGGTGAAAGTGTGTAAAATCAAGAGAACACCAACTCTTAGTGTTCTTAATGTTAAGTAATGGTCTTACCTAGACTGCGGTTCTCAGTCCTGGTAATATTACTGTTTCGGGAATATGCTGTTGTTATGTCTCAGAGTAGCAAATTTCCTCCACCGCCAGCTCTAAACCCCACCTTGTCCCTCAATACCCAACTTGTTTAATTCAGTTCTATGGGCTAAATCTCAGGATCTTCCATCCTTGACCATTTTTAAATTCTTTTATTGTGTTTATACTCCACATGTGACACAGATCTTTCCATGTTTGTCCCTCTCCTTTGTATTCTCTTCACTCAGAATAATCCCCTGATAGTTCGCTCCATCTACATAGTAGCAAACAAACATCAGGATTTCATCATTCCATTTGGCGGGTAGTATTACACTATGGTAGTATATACTGAGTAATATATAGCCCAACTTTTATTTTATTCACTCATCTATTCTTGTTGTTTCTACATCTTGTCTACTGTGAACAGCAAGAAAGTTGTTTCTACATCTTGCCAATTGTGAATAGCAGTGCAGTGAGAATAGGAGTGGAAGTATCTTTTCAAATAATGCTTTTGGGCTTTGTGGGTAGAATCCATGAAGTAGAATTGCTGGTTTATATGGACTCTCCTAAAATTTTTCTTTTTGGGAGTCATACCTAGAATGTTCGGGGTTTACTCCTGGCTCTAAGCTCAGATATCATCCCAGCTATCTCAGGGGACCATATAGGGTAATGGGAAATAAAATCTAGGTTGACTTCATACAAGGAGAGTGCTTATTCACTGATCAAGTGATTATTAACATTTTGGAAAAGCCTGCATGCTATTTTCTAAAGGGTCTGAGCTAGTTGACAGTCCCACCAGCAGTCATTGAGGATTCCTTTGTACCAAATCCCTGCCAGCATTGGATGATTGCAGGTTGTTTGGGATGTATGCCAATCTCATGGTTGATGTCTTATTGTTTTAATTTTCCTTTCCATGAAATAGTCTCATTTTCATATGACTGTTGGCCATCTGTACCTTTTCTTTGAGGAGACATTTGTTCTTCTTTCCCCATTGTTTGCTGAGGTGGATAGGGTTATTTTTTGGTTAAGTTTTTTAGTGTTTTATAATAAATCTTGAAAATTAGTCCTCTGTTAGATGTGTGACAAGTAAATTTTTTCTCCCACTCTGGTGTCTTTTGCTTTGCTTTGTAATTTTTAATAATGGAAGAACCATGATTTAGAACGTTATTGATAGGTAAGCTTTGATATATAGTGTTCTAGCAATTAGAGGTCACACCCAGCAGTGTGTAGGGTTCACTCTAGGACCAAAACCAGGTCAGGTCAAGAAACCTGTCTGATTTGCTATTTCTACGACCCCAGTCAAGTGTATTTTAGTTCTAGTCATTATTTCTCAGGGCAGAAACATCTAGTTTGATGTTGTCTCATATGTTTATTTTAGCTTTTGTTTTCTTAGTTAATCACAATGACTCATTACAAATGTCTCTGAAGCCCATATCCTGGAGAATTCGATCTCTATTTCCTCAATCTATTTTATGAAATAGGGCCTAAGTTCAAGGTCTTTAGTCCATTTTGAGTTAACTTTTGTGTATAATGTGAGATGAGATTCGAGTCTTTTGGAGCATTTTTGTGACTTGTTGTTATTTGTTTGTTTGGGGGCATGTGACAATCCAGTTTTCCCAGAATCAGTTGCTGAAGATGTTTTCCTTCATTGTTTCACTTATAAACCTAAATCCTTTTATGGAAATTAACTTTTTACATTATATATAAAAGTTTATTTTTGGTTCTCAACTCTTTCACTTTGGTGTGAGAGTCTGCCTTTATACCAGTACCACAGAGTTTTCATTACTATAGCTTTATAGTATCATTTAAATCAGGAGAAAAAAGTTTCCCATCTTATTTTCCCCAGTGCTGCTTTGGTTAGTTTAAAGTTGTATTCACTTGTATCACTTGTCTTCCCATTGTTCATCGATTTGCTGGGGCTGGCACCAGTAACATTTCCATACTTCCTGTCACATGTTAGTGTAGCTCAAGAGCATCTGATTGCACCAGGAACACACAGAGTCTCAAACCATTCGTTCAGGTCATGGGAATGAGGTCTATAATTATTACCGGTTTTCAGCATATCAAATACAACACGGGTAGCTTTCCAGGCTCTGCCGTCCTGGGTGGTATAACCTCCATAGTAGGATCTCAGTTCATGCATTTTCTGATGAACCATGTGGCCACAAAATGTCCGTGTGCAATGAGGAGAAATTGGCTTTTCTCTTGGGTAGAGATTGGTATCATTATATATATATATATATATATATATATATATATATATATAATATAAGCTATATATATATAGATATATAAGATTATATATATAAAATATATACATTATATATATATTATATATAAAATCATGCAAATGCAGTCATTCTATATCTATCTTTTTCCTTCTTGCTAATTTCACTCAACATGATCTACTCCATGTCCATCCACTTATAAGCAAATTTCTTAACTTCATTTTTCCTAACAGTTGCATAGTATTCCATTGCATAGATGTACCAAGTTTCCTCATCCAATCATCAGTTCTCGGGCACTCTGTTTGTTTCCAGGTTCTGACTATTGTGAATAGTGCTGTGTTGATGTTCTCCCGGTCACTGATGACTCAATATGAATTTTTTTCCATTTATGTACTTATTTTATTTTTTTTTTTAAGTATTTTATTATACCACCGTGAGATATACAAATAAAAAGATATACAATTAAAAAGTTCATGTTTGGGTTTTGGTCATACAGTGTTTCAGCACCCGTCCCTCCACCAGTGCCCATCTCCCACCACCAACATCCCTGGTTCCCTCCCCCTTCCCCAGCCCTGCTCCATGGCAGGTTCTTTTATTTCTTTCCCTTTCTCTCTCTTTCTCTTTTCCTTCCCTTCCAGACTATGGATTACAGAACATACATTGAAAGGTTGTCATGTGTATCCTTTTGCCTCTATTTAATGCTCAGTTCTAGGTTGGCATTAGTACCCTCGACTATTATTAGCACCCTGTTCCATTTTCTGTCTTACCTAAACTCTGACTCCCACACGTTTGTGATAATTTCCACCTTTGACAAGACCTCCTGATATATGTTTCACTTGACCTTGAGATATTGGTATCATAATATGTACATATATATTTATGCCATTCAAATAAATGCAGTCATTCTGTATCTGTCTCTCTCCTTCTGGCTAATTTTGCTCAACATAATCTTCTCCATGTCCATCCATTTATAGGCAAATTTTATGACTTCATTTTTTCTAACAGCTGCATAGTATTCCATTGTGTAGATGTACCAAAGCTTCTTTATCCAGTCATCGATTTTCGGGCACTCTGGTTGCTTCCAGATTCTGGCTATTGTGAATAATGCTGCTATGAACATAAAAGTAGGGATGGTGTTTCCGCTGCGTATTTTTGGCTTCCCAGAGTAGATTCCCAGGAGTGGTATGGCTGGGTCAAATGGGAGTTCAATTTCTAGTCTTTGGAGGAAAGTCCATATTGTTTTCCAGAAAGGCTGTACCAGCCGGCATTCCCACCAACAATGGATGAGTGTCCCCTTTTCCCCACATCCACGCCAGCACTTGTTGTTCTTGCTCTTTTGAATATGTGCCAGTCTCTGTGGTGTAAAGTGGTATCTCATTGTTGTTTTGATTTGCATCTCTCTGATGATTAGTGATGATGAGCATTTTTTTCATATGTTTTTTGGCCATTCGAATTTCTTCCTTGCTGAAGTTTCTGTTCATTTCTTCTCCCCATTTTTTGATGGGGTTGTTTGTTTTCTTCTTGTAAAGTTCTACCAGTGCCTGATATATCCTGGATATTAACCCCTTATCAGATGGGTATTGGGTGAATATTCTTTCCCATTCTGTGGACTGCTTAATATGAATTTTAACTATATTTAGTCCATGCCTTGAAATACAAAGTCATGGGAATTTAGTTGAGGCCTACTTTGAATCTACAATATTCTTTGAATCTACATTATTCTTTGAATAATGTGGTTATTTTAACAATGTTAATTCTGTTGATCTATTAACATGGAATATGATTCTATTTCCTTGTGTCTTCTAATACTTTTTACCAGTGAGTTATAGTGTTCTTTGTATCAGTCTTTCACACCCTTTGACTTAATTCCTGATAAAATCAGGTATCTGGTTTTAGTAGCACATGAATAAGTGGAATTTTTAAGAAATATGTATTTCTCTTCAACTTCATTGTTTGTGTTAGAAATTCAATGTTTTTCCTCGAATTGATTTTGCAGCCCATCATTTTACTAGTAAGTTTATAGTTTCTAAGGGTATTTTTTGTGGAATTTTCAGGGTTTTCTATGTATATCATTGTTGATTTCTTTTCTAATTAAATTCATCTATTCTCATTCTCAAGTGAAAAATCAGCCTTGTATACCAAGCAAGAGCAGGAAAGAGTATATTTACTTTAACAACAAACCACTACTACCTTTTCTTTGTTAATTCTTCTCTTTTGTCTGCGTCTACTTTATGGTTTGTGCCATCCCTGTGTATTTCAGATCTCTGACATTCTGATAACTATTTTAAGTTAATGCTGACTGCTATGAGGTTTTGTAAAGTTTGTGTAGTTTTCATCAGCATAATGATTTCACGAGGCAGAATAATAGGCTTATTATTTCCTTGTTCTTGTGTCTTTATATGCTTTTACATATAAGTATTCACACAAGTTTACCATATATAATAGATATGTGGCATGCACTTTATTGTATCTGTATATGTACACACATTTATCTTTATAGACTTATATAAGGTGCGTATATTTGCACGTTTGGCTAAAGTGAATGACAAGTTGTCATTTCAAAACAAGTTCAAGCAAATGAAGAAAATCACAAACTATCTTTCTTCATTAGGTGTTCTTTTTTCTAGCAGTCTTTGTTCATAGCAACTGTCCACCATTTTGCAGCAAGATTTAAACTAATGTTCAGTGTTAGACTTATACTCATCAACTGCACAATGGAAATTTTATTTTAATCCTGAGTTTAAAGCACAAACTGTAGCTCAGATGTTTTTCTAGGAGTTCAGAGCCCAGGCACATTTTGGCACTCTTGGGGGGAAAAAATATGTGAATTGACCTCATGTATTCACTTCCAGTGTTCCATAGAACTTTTCCTTGCCACCATAATGTTCAACGTTCGAGTTGCTTCATTAAATTGCTGAGCTATGTAGACCCCTGGCTCCATCGTCCTCTTCTAATGAGAACTCTCTAAAGCAGGCTCTTTTCTTGGCTGCAGACATTCATTCAGAGGCCAGGACATTGCTTTTTCTATGTGAGTGCAGATTGCCCATTGAGAGGGAAAATTTTATAACCTGTGTTTTGGTCCAAACAGGGTGACCTCTGATTTACGTTCACATTTCCAGGAAGGAAGAAGACTGTTTACCTTGGGTATCACACGGTTCAGGTGCATGCAGGGTAGCTTTTTCTCTGTGAGCTGACAGAGCTTTACTCATTCCAGAGACTGTTGCTGGGTGACGTTTTGGCAGTTCAATTTGAAATTTTTGATTCTCCGTTTTCATGCCTCCTGCCATGAGAAACTCATGGTAACATCTGTTTATTAATCATAGTTAAAAGATGACTGCCCAGATGGTTTACCTATGGCAAACACTGGCAGTCATCCATCATCCCGTCTGGAAGTTGTTCTACTTTCTCTGCATAGCTTATTGAGATGACCAAGAGTCAGAGCATCTCTTGGGCCCCATGCCTGAGAAAGTTGGAGGGAAGGAGGGAAATGGGACAAATTGTGTAACTCTGAGAAGTGTAGATGGTTCATCAACCTACCTTCACTACCCTGAGTTGCTGTTGAGAGGATTCTTCTCACATTATCCTTTCCCCTACAGCCAGTAAGCCAGAGGAAAGTGGTGCCCCTCTTGCAGCCCCTCATGTGGACTGGGAGGGTGTTAAGGCATGCAGCTACACCGAGCAGGGTTCTAATCATCACTTCCCAGTGAATGGGTGGAGTGGAGGGGTGATAGGCATGAAACTGTGACTGATATTTGATTGGAGAGACTTTCCCCTTGGTTCCAGCCTCCATTATCTTTGCTTCCCTAGAAAATCATGGTGTGGGGTGTAGTTTGCCAGAGTCTAGACTTCTGCAACAGAAACATCATTTAGAGGTGAAATTAGTCAAGGGAGAGAATTGAACCATAGGATGGCAGGTAGGCCTGGTGGTGAGGAAACAGAATGACTGCCATCCTCTGTAGGAGGGAAAGAGTTGGAGACTCAGGAGGCTACTAGTAGTCACATGATATGTGCCGACATCCCTTTATGTTGAAAGTGGATTGACCGGATTTGTACTTCGTGCTTCCTACCTGCATACAGTCCAAAAGATTGCAGTGAATATCTCGATCATTTAAACGGTAATCATCAAGCAGGGCACATCCGACATCTAATTAAATCTCTCCCACTGCCAGACCGCAAGCACACTGTCATCCAGGGATCGTCACAAAGCAAAGATGTATAAATCTGCAGCCAATTCTCGGAAGGCCAGAGTGCTAGGAATTCATTTCCACCACAACGGCTCTGGTACTTCTACGCTGGCTTTAAGTAATCCTTCCAGAAGGAATGAAAGTATTATTATGGCTCTGAGAATTACCTCCCTCATAAAATATTGTTTAGAGATAATAATGCATTTCATTTTCGCATTGCTGTCATCATTGAGATAGGTTTTTATTGATTGAATGCGGTGACATGCGAGGAACGAAAGGGGTCCTTGAAGAAGATTTAGGCAAGTATTTACCTGATGACTTCTGTTTTTCCAGATTCACATTTATGGCGCCTTTCAGGGTCTCAGGAAGATACCAACAGGCCCTAATTTTCTGAAGAGACCAGACAGTCTGTGTCATCATTCTTGTGGCAATTGCTTGAACTCAATCCCTGATGAGAGATTTAATGTAAAGCATTACATTTCACCTATGTGAAAATACCCAGCTCTGAACTGATCAGTAGGGAAAGGAGTATCTGAGTGTGCAAAAATACCCAATAAATACTCCCCTTGGACAGGTGACAATTCTAGGAAACTGTGTCCAAAGAGGTTGGCTCTGACATAAGGAATTTACAGGCTATATTTTTTAAAAACACATATTTTAACAATGAAGATTCTTCCCAACATTTAAACTTCCTGAATATTTATGGCCAAGTTTCCAAAAAAATTTTTATTTTTAAGATAGCTCTGCATAACTTCAGTGCTCGGAAAACAAAAATGAATCTTCTGTTTGACAAATTACTTTTTGCTGCAAATAAGATATTTGACTGAACGTGTGTTTTTCTCTCCCCCTTATTTTTTAGGCTGGTAAGTATACTTCTAGTATTGAATTCTGATTATTTCTGATAAGAATTTGAAAGATGAAGAAAGGGAAACAAGCCATGTTGTGGCAGATTTTGGTGACCAAACCGTCCTCTGGGGGTGGGCAGGGGGAGAAAAAAGACACACTAGAATGTGTTGTTTCTGTCCACAGTTCTTGATTTGATGTAGAAGGTCATCAGATGAAACATGAAGCAGAGATGGGCTTTCTAACCAGCTGCGTATTTTGGTTCCAGCTGACTGACAGTACAAAGAAAATGTGTCAGTCATGAATATTAAGTTTCTTTCTAGCATTTTTCTTCCAGATGGAAGTAACGTGCACATTGTAACATTGCTTCTTCCAGCCGATGAGTTTTCTTATTTATATTTTTTTGGCAGAGCCTATTGATTTCCATCTGTGACTTCTACCTTCCTTCATTCCTGTGTCATTTTTAAATATTCACGCATGCTTCGTTTTTTACAAACTACACCACCCTCTAAATAAATCTATTTAGATCAAAATCATTCCAGTAAGTTCTCCTATCATGTCTCAAATAATTCGTTTTGCTTTCAAGTTCCTTGCTGTCTTTAGAAAGTTAATATTACAATCTGAACTGGCTGATAGTATTAGCAAAGCTTGTTATCACAGTACTATAGTACTTTTTTTTTTTTTGCTTTTTTGGGTCACACCTGGCAATGCTCAGGGGTTATTCCTGTCTCTGCACTCAGGAATTACTCCTGGTGGTGCTCAGGGGACCCTATGGGATGCCGGGGATGGAACCTGGGCTGGCATGAGCCGGCCACGTGCAAGGCAAACGCCCTACTCACTGGTCTATCACTCCGGCCCCTATAGTACTTTTTTTAGTGATGTTGGTATTAAAGTTTTACTTGCCCGAGATGATGCCATTGAGAGATCCCTTTCTTATTTTTTAACATTAGTTTGCCATTCTATAAATTTCAAGGGTATGACTGTGGAATGTAGTGTATCTGGAGTATGGCTAAAGAGCGCAGGGTATATTTTAAGCTCATAATCTGTAAGTACTTGTATGCATCACAATATTTCTGCAATCTTCTCACAACCAAAAAATATTTTGAGTCCTTCTGTCCTCAAGTTTTGTGGTGTTTCACTAATGTGTTTGCTTTTATTATTTGTGTTTATTGTTTTTATTATTTGTCCTCCATACAGCAGTGAGATCATACAGTAATTACCTCTCATGTCCGTGCTTATTTCACTCTCCAGAATCACTTTTCAATCTTTCTGTTTTGTCTGAAAGGCACAACCTTACCTCTTTGAATTACTGGGTAGCATGTCCTTGAAAACATATGCCACAGCTTCTTTATTCAGTCAGCTGTCAATGATTGGTTAGTTCCACATTTTGACTATTTTGAATAATTCTGCTAGGATTTGGAGATACAAGTATCCTTTGGAATTAGTGTGTTTTCACATACTTTAATAAAGTAATTAGGAGTAGTACTGCTGATATACACAGTATATTCATTTTTTGTCTTTAAAGGACTTTCTTGCTGTTGTTTGCTTTTTTGGGAAATACGTGATGAAGCTTACGGCTTCCTGGTTCTGCACTCAGGAATCACCTCTGGGGGTGCTTGGGGTACCATATGGGTGGCCCCTGGATCACCTGGGTCAAATCTGGTAGACTGTGTGCAAGACAAGCACCTACCTGCTGCACTATCTCTTGGGTCCCCTTAAAGAAATTTCCGTATTTATTTTTCAGAGAGGCTGCATTATTCATATATAATTGCCATCAATGTGCCAGTTTCTTCTATGCACTCTGGTCAACATTCATTCCCAACCTTTCAGATCCAGGCCATCTTTGCTGGTAGGAGGTTCTGTGTCTCACTGAGATTTTGATTCACCTTAATAAACAAATCACTTGATCACTTGAATCCCATTATTCATCGATTTGCTCGGCGGGCGCCAGTAACATTTCCATTGCACCCTATCACGTGCCAATGTAGCCCAATGGCATCTGGTTGATTCAGGAATATGAAGAGCCTCAAATCGTTCCTTCAGGGTCTTAACAAGGAAGTCTGACCATCTTGTAGGTGGGTGGCCACGTGATCTTTTGACATCCCGTGGGATCCAGTCAGTAACGGCTCTAGTCAAGCGGTTGTCTCCAAATCGCATTACATGTCCAGCCCATCTGATTTTCGATGCCTTGGCAAGCGAGACAGCGTCCCTGATTCTGGAACAGCGACGGAGGTCAGAACTCTGGATTCCTTCTCTCACTTGAGTGAGGCGTGATATTCCAAGCATAGCTCTTTTGATTCCTCTCTGGGAGACCCGAATAGCATTCTCATCCTGTTTTCGTAGGGCCCAGGTCTCTTAATAAACAAATCTCACATTATTTTTCAATGTGCATATGAATGATGTATAGGTTTTCTTCAGAGAAACATCCACTCAGGTTTTTGGTATGTTTTGTAAACTTTCATTGTTGTTAAATTGTGCAAGGTCCCTATGTATTTTGGATGCCAAATCTTTGTGAGATGTCACTTGTCACTTGTTTTCCCATTGTTCATTGATTTGCTCGAGCGGAAGCCAGTAACGTCTCCATTCAGTGGGGAATAAAGTCCATTATTGTTATTGGTTTTGGCATATCGAATATACCATGGGTAGCTTGCCAGGCTCTGCGGTGGCTCTGGGTTCATCCCAGAGGGTGAATTGGTAGGTTGTTTTATAGCTTTCATCTTAGATTATGTAAAAGATGCTTAATTAACTGTAGTTTCATTTGTCCATTTCTTTTTTTTTTGTTTGTTGTCTTTTTTTTGTCAGAAATTTATTTATTTATTTATTTATTTATTTATTTATTTTCCCCAAAATTTTATTACACCACTTTTAGACATACAGTTGCAAGATGCTCATGTAGAGTTTTGGTTCCACAGTGTTCCAACACCCATCCCTCCACCCGAACCCATCTCCCATCACCAATGTCCCCACCTCCCTCCCCCTCCCACACTTCAACTACTTGGCGGGTTCTGTATGTCTTTTCTCTCCTCTCTATCTCTCCCTCCCGCCAAACTTTCCTGACATTTGTCCATTTCTTTTTTTTTTATTTGGGGGTGGTGAAGCCATACCGGGGCTCTTAGTGGTTACTCCTACACTAAGGAGTGTAGAATTGGTGAGAATTACTCTTGCTCAAGGGACCATACGGGATGCTGGGGATTGAGTCCAGGTCATTTTTTTTTTTTGCTTTTTGGGGGGGTCATACCCAGCAATACTCAGGGTTTACTCCTGGCTCTACATTCAGGATTTACTCCTGGTGGTGCTCAGGGGACTATATGGGATGCCGGTGAATCGAACCCTGGTCAGCCGGGTGCAAGGCAAATGCCTTACCTGCTGTGCTATTGCTCCGGCCCCCAGGTCACTTTTTAAGGCAAACACTGTACCTACTGTGTATCTCTCCAGTGCCCTTGCTTGTTCATTTCTTATTTTGTTTCTCTTGTCATTGGAGTTGAGCCTCATCTTTAGATTTTAGTCCAGACAACATATCACCAATGTTTTCCTCTATGTACTTAATGGTTTAGGCTTATCATCAAAGTGTTTTGTTCATTTTGAGTAAACGTTTGTGTAGGTATTAAATAGCAGGATGGAGGGCAGGTTCTTCTTTTGTATGTGAATTTCCATTATTGCCAGCATCATTTTTTTTTGAAGAGGCTTTTCTTTTTCCCTTGCATGGTTTTAGTTATGGTTCATTTATGTTTGGGTTTATTCTGGGACCTCCTTTATTCTATTGGTCTGTTTTTATTCTGTCATCTCATTACTTTGATTATAATTACTTTGTAGTATATTTTGATTTCGAGCATGTGATATTTTCCTTCTTCTCGCTAAGGATTTCTTAGGTTATTTGAGGTTTTATGAGTCCCTTCAAATTTAAGAATTTTTCTATTTCCTTGAAAAATGGTATTGGTATTTTGATAGGGATTTCATTGGATCTATAACCTCTATTAGATATCTTAGTTATTCAACACTTTGTTCTTCCAATCCATGAAGAAGGATTGTCCATCTACTTTCTTATTCTTTAAGCATCATCTTACATATTTCCATATTCAGGTCCTTCATATTTTTGTTGTTTACTTCAAAGTACTTCATTTATTTATATGTATTCTCAAATGGAAGTAACTTATTAATTCCCTTTTTTCTAATTTACTAGTTATGCTGAAAATTTTATAAGGTTTATGTTTATAGACTGATCCTGCCACATTCCTGTTATTATTTATTTCTAATAGTTTATAGTGTGGTATGGTAAAGCATTTTCTATGTATATTATCAGAATATCCACAAATGGTTACAATTTTTCTCTCTATGCTATATTTCTCTTCCCTAGTTGCTTCAAGACTTCTAAAATTATCTTAAATGAGTGTGGTAAAATTACATCCTTGTATTTTTTACAAGTATTTCCAAGTTTTTGACCATTAAATATGAATTAACTCTGGATTTATCATATGTGGTCTTTATTATGTTGATTTTTGAGAAAATTCCAATTTTTTAGAAAATTCTAATTCCAATTTTTGAAAAAAATTTAAAAAAGAACAAATGTTGAATCTTGTCAAATAATTGTAAATCTCTACTAAAGTGATTATGTGTTTTTATGATTCTTTTTTTAGACATGAGGTTTTGCATTTATTTATTTGCACGTGTTGAGACATCTTTACATCCCTGAAGCTATGATGAATAATTCTCTTGATGGTTGTTAAACTCAGTTTGTTCAAGATTTTATTCAGTACTTTGCAAAAATGGTTTCTGTTTGTGGTTTGGTTTTGTTGTTGTTGTTGTTGTTGTATCCTTAAGTTTGGATATCAGAGTCTAATTAGACCCTGAGACTGATTTTGGAAGTTTGCTGGCTATTCAGAGTTGTTTTTTTTGGAGCTGGTGTCCAAATCCCAAGCCTCATATATGCAAGGCAAGTATTCTCCTGCAGAGCCACGGCCTCAACTTTCACTGCTTAGCTTTTCAGAAAGATTGAGTGGGACAGATACTAGACCTTCACTGAAACTGTTTCAGAATTCACTGAAGACACCTAGCATTTGCTCTCGGTGAGAGTTTGATTATATCTTTCTGGTTCAATCTTAGAGCATTATATGATTCTAAAATGTTGTCCATTTCTTCTAGGTTGTCTCAAATTTTTGCATTTAGAAGTTCATAGTAGTTTCTTTGGCAGAGCCCTGGCTCAGTCCCTGATACCTGAAAAATAAATGCATGCAGAAGGGAAGGATTCAGCAGCTGATGTGTGCACTGCGAAGGGTTACCCGCTATCTGTGACCTCCAGAAAACTATGCAAAGCAAGGCTTGGTGTGTTTCTTTTGTAGATTGAAGATAATATTGCCTACCTCATAGGACTAATGAGACATACAGGTATAATTTTATAAACCGCACATATAGAACTAATATATTCACACACATGTATATTTGTTTATTAGGGCAACTTCACACTAGCTCTATGACTTAAATCACAGTGATATTTTATTTCTGGTTTTCCATTTCTGCAGTTTCAAGCCTAAAATCAAGGTGTTGATGTCCTGTATAGCGTCTCCTTGCTTTGCACACAACTGCCACCTTCTCCCCGTATCCCACATGATCTTTCTCTCTGGATGCAACCCCTAATGTCTCTCTCTCTCTCTCTCTCTCTCTCTCTCTCTCTCTCTCTCTCCATTGTTTTCTCATCTTATGCTGTCATCAGTATGACTAGGTTAGAGCTTATCTTATTAAACTTATTTTCACTTTGTAACTTTTGTAAAATTCCCATTTCCAAATACAGACACATTCTGAGATACTAACCATAAATAAGTTTTCAGTATATAAAGTTGGGGGGAAATATGAGTCCACCCATAACATTTAATGAGAGAGAAAGAAAGTTCATAATTGCTACCACATGGTGAACACCAATATATGATGTCTTATTACTAATAGATCCATTATAATGTTATATTCATGGATTTTATTCTCCAATTAAATATACTAGATGCAAGGGCTCTGCCCTGTGGGTCCTGGATGTTTGATGGTCTGACATAGAAAAAGACTGAGATGAACCCAGAGCCATGGCAGAGCCTGGCAAACTACCCCTGGTGTATTCAATATGCCAAAAGCAGTAACAATAGTGGCCCTCATTCTCAAAAAATCAAAGGCGTTACTGGTGCCCGCTTGAGCAAATCAATGAACAATGGGAAAGCAGGTGATACAAGTGATACAAGTGATATGAATGATCCCTGACATGTTTTATGCTCATTTGAAAAGAATGTGAATTTGGTTTTTGGAGATACAAAATTCTGTTAAAAATTAAGAACATCTCATTAATTACTCATTTAAGGTCAATATTTCTTTTGTAAAATAATTTTTCTCCCTTATTATCATTTTATTTTATTTATTTTTAAAATACTTAATTATATCACCATGAGATATACAATTACAATAATGTTCATATTTGGGTTTCAGTCATACAATTTTCCAGCACCCATCCCTCCACCAGTGACCATTTCCCACCACCAATGTCCCCAATTCTCTCTCTCCTCCCCCAGCCTGCCTTTATGACAGGCTCTTTATCTCTTTTATCTCTTTATCTTTGTCTTTCTCTCTCTCTTCTCTCTCTCTTCCTTCTCTTACACATGTGGTTTGTAATACACACATTTAGAGGTATCATGTGTATCCCTTTGCCTGTATTCAATGCTCAGATCTAGGCTAGTATTGTCATTTCCAGAAATTATTAACACACTGTTCCCTTCTCTGTCTTACCTAACCTCTGACTCCCACACATTTGCGGTTAATTCCACCCACTGACTAGACCACCTAATCCATGTTTTGCCTGATCTTGGATATTGGTATTGTTCTTTGTTAAATTTTTGCCTGGGTGATCTAGTCATTGCTTTAAGTGGCATTTGAGATCTCCTATTATTTTGTTGGTACAATGTATTAATTTATGTCTATTAATAGGTCTCTATATATCTTTTTATTCCCCTCTCATAGGTCTGTTTCATTTAATGGCCATTATATCAATCTGATTAAAATCTATTATTTTTAATGTCCTGTTGCCAAGTTCTTAAACTATATTTGATAACCATTATGGTTCTTAATTTTGTAGTCATCTAAATATTAAGCATTATTAATTCCATCATATGGTTGAGAAAACAAAAGAGGTCAGAGGTTAAAAAAACTTTCCTATGGTCACTTTACTAATAAGTGGCAGAAGAATTTAGTATTGGCTTATCTGACTTTCAGTGTCTTTGTTGTAACTGCCTAGTTATGAAACTTGTATAAACATGATTATAGTTCATTCATACCTGCCTCGTATTTTTCATAAAAAATTCAACATTTTGGAACCATTAAAAATATGCTTAAAGGTTGTCCTCTGGCTCACTCAAGTTTCAGACTTTGAGCACATTATTTCCAACTGGACTCCAGAGAGCTAAAGATAATTAGATCTAAAGAGAAAGATTGTGTATTGGGAGACTGGTTTTCATGAACAGCTCTTACCCCTGGTTCTTATCCCCATGGCAACAAGAAACCGACTGAATACACCTTTGTAATCTTTACCAAATGGAAAGGAGATGAACTTCCTCAAGAGCTGCTGGCCAGAGATGAGGCTTAGCGGTCCAGCACCAGGGTGCTCATGTCCATACCCAACTGTGCTCCTGCCTCCTGAAACATTTGTTGATGGTTTTGAGATATGGGAATCTTAAAGGCAATGCAAGCATGTATAGCCAAGTTACCATGATCACCATAGTTGAGGTATCATTAGTATTGATAGAACATCTCCTTCCTATAGGCCTAGTACCTTTCAGAAGCATTGTTTCACGTGTTTTGAGCAACAGTCACTAACATCTAGTTAGTTGACATTTATTCGGTCTAGAGTTTGTCAAAGTCAGTCACTGAAAGTGAAACCTTGCCTTTGATTTGTTGCTAGCCCTTATTTGAATGGCAAAAGGGAATCTTCACTTTTGAATATTTCAGGCCTCATCGTATTTTCCTTTTCCACATGACAGTAATAAACAGATCTTGGCAAAGCCTCAGATGCAAAAGACATTTTTAAAATAAGCCTTACTGTCATTTCCTTTGAATGATATGGCAATAAACCAATAATTCAAAGGATCACTGAACATGTAAACTTCTAAATCAAGAGAGCAGTTCAAAACTGTTCACATAAGATAGTAGTATTCAACTTAATTAAATTTCAAAGAATAACTTTTTAAAGAAAACTTCTATTTGGGAAATGTCAGTGATGATTAACTGAGACCCAGAAAATTTAATGGGATAAAAATGCTTGAATCTTAGAGATGGCTAAATCATCCAGATACTTTATAATTATGAGGCCTTGGAAACATTTATTAAGTTCACTGAGCTTTGGTTTCCTTAACATTAACAATGAAGTATAATTGGCAGTTTTTGAAGATAACTTAGGCCCAAGGAATGCAAGGGGCAAGGTATATAAAGTACAGAGACACCTCCTGTCATATAAACAGTTGCTCAAAACACTTTTTCTTTCACTTATTTCCCATGAGGGAAAGTGAAAGGATGCCCATTTCTTTAGTAGAGGGATATAGGAAAGGAACAAAGCGGTAAGCATCTATTAGCTTTCCGCCTATATTTTCCCCCTTCAGAGTCTGGAGTCCCTAATTATAACATGTCAGACATTAAATTATGCAAACAATAGGTCTAGGTTAGCAACAACCTTTCAAAGTCCAAATATCCTAATATTTTGAAAAATCCTTTTTTTAAGGTAGAAGGGGTTGATTCTCAAAGGGATGCCACTGCGAGAATGAGATCCAGTTGAATGAGTCCTTTAATTATATTTATTGACCCTTAAAGTGGAAGTCACCCAGCACCCAGGGACTGATGCAGGTTGGAGATGTGGAGCAGTTTTCATTTTTTATTATACCACGGTGAGATATACAATTACAAAGCTGTTCATAATTGGGTCTCAGTCATACAGTGGTCCAGCACCCGTCCCTCCACCAGTGCCCCATTCCCCACCACCAATGTTCCGACCTCTCCCCCAGCCTGCCTCTATAGCAGGCCCTTTTCTTTTTCTTCCTTCCCTCTCTCTCTCTCTATATATATATATATAGATTTCTCTTTTCTCTTTCTTACATATTGTGGGTTGCCTGATTAATGGAAGCCGAATGAATCAGAGAGCTCAGATGTTGGTAAAGTCATGAGGTCCCCAAGCACAGCAACATGGAAGCCATCTGATTGTGACTCAGTCCCAGTAAACAGGGCCCTGTTCACATTCTCCCTCTGAGCTCCTCCCCTGCAACCTCCCAGAGTGATCCCAGTAGAGATGAGAACAAAGGCTAAAAGACTAAACAATCTTGTTAATTGAGTTTGAATGATAGAATTGCATGGAGGGACCAATAAAAGGCACCATCAGAAAAATGTTTCAAAATTCTAATAAGCCTTAAAGAGATGGTGGTGTAGGAGCTCCTAAAATAACAGACAAAAAAGCTGTGACATCCCAGCATATAAAATTGGGGTCTCAGGGTGTAGTTAGTAGGAAACAAATGGCATTTTAACATTTCTATATTTCTAGTTCAATTTCTTTCTTTCTTGTTTGTTTTTTGGTTTTGTATATATTTTTTTACTTTGGGGGTCATTCCCGGCCATGTACAAGGGTTACTCCTGGCTCTACACTCAGGACTTACTCCTGGCAGTGCTCGGGGTGAGGTGGACCTATAGGATGCCTGGGATCAAACCCGAGTCTACCACATGCAAGGCAAACACCCTCCCCACTGTACTATCACTCCAACCCCACTATTTCAATTTCTTCAAATTTTGCAATTACCTTCAAGATCAAGATAGATTTGGGAGGGAGACAAGCTCGAAGGTAGCATATTCTCCACTGAGTCAGCCCTGGCTCAGTCCCTGACACCTGAAAAATAAATGCATACAGAAGGGAAGGATTCAGCAGCTGATGTGTGCACTGTGAAGGGTTACCCTCCATCTGTGACCTCCAGAACTCTATGCAAAGCAAGGCTTTGTGCATACTTTTGTAGTTTGAAGATAATATTGCCTACATCATAAGACTTATAAAAGACTATAGGTATGATTTTATAAACCACACATATAAAACTAATATAGATATTCATACACATGTATATTTGTTTACTATGGCTACTTCACCACTAGCTCTGTGACTTAAATCACAGTGATATATTTCTTTCTGGTTTTCCATTTCTGCAGTTTCAAGCCTAAAATCAAGTTGTTGATGTCCTGTATAGCGTCTCCTTGCTTTGCATACAACTGCTACCTTCTGCCTGTATCCCACATGATCTTTCTCTCTGGATACAACCGCCTGATGTCTCTCTCTCTCTATCCATTGTTTTCTCATCTTATGCTGTCATCAGTATAACTAGGTTAGAGCTTATCTTATTAAACTTATTTTCACTTTGTTTCTTCTGTAAAATTCCCATTTCCAAATACAGACACATTCTGAGATACTAACCATAAATAAGTTTTCAGTATATAAAGTTGGAGGGAGATATGAGTCCACCCATAACATTTAGCGAGAGAGAAAGTTCATAATTGCTACCACATGATAGACACCAATATATGATGTCTTATTACTAATAGAACCATTATAATGTTATATTCATGGATTTTATTCTCCAATTAAATATACTAGATGCAAGTAATTTTAATAGCTTTATATATCTTCAGGACAACTGAAGTGCAGAGAATATAAAATTCTGGCCTAACATTTCTCGATGTATATCTTATTTGCCTATTTCATTTCACGGATATTCTGCTCCACAGAATTATACTGGCTCAATTCCAAAGAAAAATTCCCCCAAGTAGCTCAGTGTTAATATAACTTGAATGTTCTCTAATTAGAGTCAAATTCTACTCTTCTTGCTCAGAACTCTGTTTTTATCCCAAAGGAGAATAATTGACATTAAGAACAAGATACTGTTCTGAACTTGTTCTAGACTTTCCATTTTGGAGACAGTTATTTGGTTTTTAACTTTGTAACATAGTGACCATTGTTGAGAACAGACACCAGCAGAGGGAATTCTATTCATCTTCACATCACTAAATCCGGCAAAGCATCTGCGTCAGTCTACACACTCCATGCCCCCCATTCTCATGTAATGAACCAAGTTTCTCAGCTCATACTCAAGGCCTAATGTCTTATAATTATATCTCCCCAAGACACTTGAAAGCAGATCCTTTAAACCTATTTGATTTGAATTCTCTCCCTCATAAGTCTATTAGTCCAACAGCACATGAGTATGTTCTTATTTTGCATCTCTTACTTCAAGGAGAGAAATAAACACATTTATGTCCTTCTGGTTATTGCTCCCTTTTTCCCTTGCCTAGTGAAATATGAAAGGTCTGTAAAGCCGTTGTTTCCAGTTTCTCAAATCCATTACTTTGTCATTATCTTCCCCCATGGAAATCCATATTCTCACTTCTTTGTGGGGTACTTGTAGCTTAGTAACCTTAGCAACCATGCCCCCTCTGTCCCTTATAAGCACTTTTATTTCTTGGCTTCCGGTTTAGCATATATAATTGTTATTGTCCTCTCTGTGTCACTAGCCACTATATTTCATTGCTTTTTCCCTTCTCTGGTGGTCTCAAAGACCTGGAACATTCATTGGTATGAATCAGTGGTAAAGACCCCTTTGGGGTCTTTACCACTAATTCTAGATTTCTAAGAAATAAGGTTAGTATTTTGTACTTTATCCTGTCAGGTGCAAACAAAAACAGGAATTAAATTTTATGTTCATATATAACTGTGAGATATAACATATATCGATCTAGTTTATTTATCCTACTGCTTAAATAGTGTTTATTTTCTCACTTGATATTTCCTATTTTGGAAACAGCTGTCAGAGGTATGGCTATATTTCTATATTGCTCTAATAAAAATCATTTCCTATCTTATAGATGAAACTAGCTACATACCCACCTGCACTAACTATCTTGGCAGTATGAACCATATTTAATCACTTACTCTTGTTAGCATCTACCTAATTCATGGTGTTGGGAGGAGTAGAAACAAGAAGAAATTCAAGGTTTGGGCATTGCCTAAAAAGGAAAAACAATTATTGCCTGTAGAGCTAAGAGATCTGACTTTACCTTTCAAGGGCTATATCATACCCAGTATCTCTTTCAAACACAGTATCAAATACCGGTATCAAATAGAAATACACATTTATATTTGTGTATGTTCCATTTTGAAGCTATTTTCTAGCTTAACAAAACCCCACTTAAGTAAAAACTTCTCAGCTGTTCTTCATACATAATTTTTCCCCTCTAAAAAATCTAGTTACTTTGTTGGCAAGATCCTTAAATAAAACATGCTTTCTGTGCTACCAGGATTGCTTAATTATCCATTATTTGGCTTCTGACTGTTCTGTGTAGGATTTCCAATTTTTCAAGTGCACTGGTAAGCTGAGGGATTGAACACATTCCCAAATCATCCCAAGACTCATGCAATTTTAAAGTTTTTTTCTTAGGAACTAGTTGTCTCTAAGATATACTCTGTGATCAGTGAACAATTGGCACTACCTCCATCAATTCCCCTAGCTAAGAGTATCTGGGACTCAGTTGCCTGCACTAATTTTGCTTCATTCTTACTTGTGAATCTTCAACTTTCCCCCTATTTCTTTCCTTATTGCTCAAAGAAACCATATTTTAAGTGACAGTAGGCAGCCTCACTAGAAAGGACTCACCGTTTTCATACCTAGACATTCTACCCAGTATCTCCTTCCTCCCTTAGCTCATCTGTAGCACCACAATCTCACTCAGCAGCATGGAACAGCCAATTGGTCCATGGCTGTAACACATGTCCATATTTAAAGCACTCACTAGATGGATCCTGTTCCTTTTCAAATTCTCTGGTTGTCAGAGTTATGAGTAGGAGGGGCAGAGACACTGGTGTTAATGAACAGTATTATGACCACACTTCCCCTAGTAGAGTTCAGCCAAAAGAGTTGGTTGACAACAGCTAACTTTGCACACTGCCATCATCTTCAAATCCTATTAGTATCTACTTCCTGCTGTTGTTCATCCTCCAGAATTTAATAACAAATAAAAACAACAATACTTCTCATCTTTGCAGTGTCGACAATGAACTAATTAACTCATTGAGCCAGATTTGTCCCAGCAAGTTAAGGGCTTTGGGAGGTCTATTAATCCTTTAAGGCCACTGGAGCAACATTTACAGCTAATGGGCTCATGTCCCTAACTTACTACCAGGGAGGGACTGGGATATTGTTAAGAAACAGAGGCCATTAATCCTCCAGTGTGCCCAGAGGGGCAGGTGGGAATGACTGTGCACAAATTGATGAGAAAATGTGTTTTGTTTTCTTCTCTTTTTTAAGGCCAGAAAACAGACTCTGAGTTAAATCTAAGACTGGAACTCAGACTTTACTGGCATATGGTCTATTTTCAAATTTAAAATCTTGCCAAAATTTATTCATTTATTTGAAATTTTAGATCTAGTGCTGAGCATACATTGGTAAGAAGCTTTTTTTCTGGGGCAAGGGTAATTCTAGACTCGGAGGCTGCTCCTTTTTGTCATGAGAAGAAAACTGTGAATTTGTCTCTAATTTGTTGTCTGATTAAGTTCTTATATCTTGCAGAATACACCTCTGGAGGACATTGGTTTGGGTTGGGGGAGAATGTAAAAAGCACATTTCCTACACTATTTGTGCTCTGCAGAATAAAGTGGACAGAGGAACGTGGAAATGAATGAGTCCTTCCTAACCAAGAGTGTAGCTGATAAGAAAGAAAAGAATTTAGGACCCATTTCTCCCTCAGACCTAGCAGGAGACTTGACATCCTCTTTGGCATATCCTGGGAGTCTGGATAGGACTGAAAGCATCTCAAACCTAGACTCTTGGCCTTGAAAGTGAAGCAGTGACCAGTAGCCTGTTTCTAATTATCCTGAAAATGATTAGCAGTTGAATTGCCAACCTCAAAATGGGAGGAAATATGGTATAAATCCTATTGAGGAGGTGGGATTAGAACTATATACATCATATACATATGTATAAGATACATATATATATTATATACATATAATATCCATCTGTAATGGATTCTTTGTAATGTAAAGAAATGTAAGGGCAGTTCGTGACCCCACTGTCACAGGTGATGCCCCCATTGTCACATCTAAGGCTATGTGACACAAAGCAGAAGGTTGGTAGCTTGATTGTTAAAAGATGGAAACTACAGCTTACAAATATATTTATAAGCTTACATTTGTTGCACATACAGAACTATAAATCTCAATGCCTGGCTGTTCCCTCTTTATCTACCCCATGGATTCATCATAGCTACCTTTGAGAACAAAGAGCAACTGCTTTCCCTTTCTGTTGAAATTCAGCCGGTGTCCAGGGCTGTGACTCAGTGAAGAGCACCACAACCACGAGACCACCCTGAGCTTCATGGCTGCAGCAAAGAGCAGGCTCTGAGAACAATATTAAGTAATGCTAGTGTTGAAGTTTATCTGAATCCAGTCTTCTATCAGTCCTTGGTGGAAGGTTTAGGTTAATTGGGACATGTACACTCACAGGGATTCTTTCAATCATTCAGTTCTTTGTCTTGGAGTCATTTTTCCCTCAGTGCCATTTTTGTACCATATAAGAAAGCTTTCCTTTTAACACTAATTGACATTTTGTACAGTAAAACCATATGCAATTTGTTGATGGAATCATGTAGAAAGTTAGCCAAAGAGAAGTATAGAAGCCTTCTAGAGAAATAAAAAAGGGCCTAGACCTAAGATTTAGAACACAGGAGGTTTTCCTGTTTGGAAGTTTGAGTAGAAGTATCTCACCTTTCTCCAAGCAACTTGCTTTCTGAAAATGAATATATGTACATATATATGTTAATTTTCAAAATACATATAGTTTTATATATAAATATATATATAACTCACTTTTCCATAAGACTGTAAGCCAGTGTTTAAAAAATATGAACCATAATACAATTAGATATATCCAAAGGAGGGCCAGAGCAATATAGTCAAAAAGTACTGTATAGGTAGGGTGTTTGTCTTTCATGCAGCTGACCCGATCCCCAGAACCCAAAATGGCCTCTTCTAGTTTTGCCAGGCGTTAGCCCTGAATAGCACAAGGTGCAACTCAAAGAAAGAAAAAAATGAAAAGAAAAGAGGAAGTAAGAAGGAAGGAAGGAGGGAAGGAAGGAAGGAAGGAAGGAAGGAAGGAAGGAGGGAGGGAGGGAGGGAGGGAGGGAGGGAGGAAGGAAGGAAGGAATGAAGGAAGGGAAGGAAGGAAGGAAGGAAGGAGGGAAGGAAGGAAGGAAGGAAGGAAGGAAGGAGGGAGGGAGGGAGGGAGGGAGGGAGGGAGGGAGGGAGGGAAGGAAGGAAGGAAGGAAGGAAGGAAGGAAGGAAGGAAGGAAGGAAGGGAGAAGGAAGGAAGGAAGGAAGGAAGGAAGGAAGGAAGGAAGGAAGGAAGGAAGGAAGGAAGGAAGGAAGGAAGGAAAACAAATATACAAATGAAAACATTGGAAGGAAGGAAGGAAGGAAGGAAAAAAAAAAAAAAAGGAAGGAAGGAAGGAAGGAAGGAAGGAAGGAAGGAAGGAAGGAAGGAAGGAAGGAAGGAAAGAAGAAAAACAAATATACAAATGAAAACATTGTAAAAATGTATGTAAGCATAAGAAAGGCAAAGGTAAAATTAAATTTACTCTTTCTCATACAATAATTTTGCTTATTCATTGTGTACTATGTGCCAATCACGATGGCTAAGTAAGCATTTAGGCTGGGCAATTCCTTATTATTTTGTCCCAAACTATTTCAGGTATATAGAGAGAAGTTGCTACTGTGTCACATTTTTAGTTAAGTGAAGTTCCTTAAAGAAATTCTATAAGAAGTCAATCGATTTCGCTCCAGGTATGTAGGACTCTGAGGCTTTCACCTGACCTAAAGGTATATTTTAGGTGTCTGGCGGCATGAATCGTTCTCTCCTCAAACCAATGTCCCACAACTTCTATTTCAGAGCTTTTATTAAGTATTTATGTTCACTGGCAAATAGCTGGAATTGCTGAGGTCTATACCAGCTGTTAAATCCAGCCCATAGCTAGAGGTGGGACTCCATCTTATAAATGTGGTAGGAAATAACAAGGACATAAAACAGGTCATCCATTAAGGAAAAAATGTACATTATTCATAAACTGATCCTAAAATGTTTCTAAGCCATAGAATAATAAATAATCGAGATTTTTAATTAATTTATGGAAACTTTCAATGAGATGTGCCAGTTATTGGAAACATGATAGGAAAAAAAACACATTTTGACCCTCTCATCAATAAGGGTAGTAGCCACACGTAGATACTCGATAAGTAATAAGTTATTTATATTCTCCACAACTTAGAATAAAGTGCAGGAAATACAATGAGGCTTCAGACAAATGTCGAGACAGAAGCCATGTGCAAAGGTATCCGCTTTGTGGAGCTAATGAAAGAACGCTTCCTGGCGAAAAGTTTTATGTAAAGTTCATTTGGAAAGTATATTAATATTTAGTGCAGTCGTGTCCACAATATTTCTGTTTTGTTCCAATATGCATCAGTAAATATTACAAAATATTTAGCAACATCACTAAGGGCATTCAGCATTCAAGTCACTGAAGCGTCACACAGCCTGGACAGAGAGTAGCAGAGCAGTCAAGGACATTTTAACTCATCGACTAGGTGGCAGGCCAAGGAGCCACAATAATGACGGACTTGTTTCACGCCATCTGTTCTTTGGAAGATGAGCTTCACGTGCTCACATATGAACTGGTTCTAAAATGCTGAGACTACTATTCACAATAGCCAGAACCTGGAAACAACCAGTATGCCCGAGAACTGATGACTGGATAAAGAAACTGTGGTACATGTACACAATGGAATACTATGCAGCTGTCAGGAAAAATGAAGTTATGAAATTTGCCTATAAATGGATGGACATGGAAAGAATCATGTTGAGTGAAATTAGTCAGAATGAAAGAGAGAGACATAGAATGACTGCATTTATTTGCATGACATAAATATACCAGGTGATCTTACCAAAAATGGAAATTACCACAAGCGTGTGGGAGTCAGAGGTTAGGTAAGATAGAGAAGGGAACATGTGTGAATAAATGTCAAAAGGTGTGATACCAACATAGAACTGAGCATTAAATACAGACAAAAATGCAAATGATGGCTTCTAAGTGTATCGTAGTGTAACCCACAATGTGTGGGAGAAGGAGGAGAGAGAGAGAGAGAGAGAGAGGAGATAAAGAACCTGCCATTTAAGCAGGACGTGGGAGGGGGAGGGAATTGGGGACATGGGTGGTGGGTGATGGGCACTGGTGGAGGGCGGGTGCTGGAACACTGTGTGACCAAAACCTCCAAGCGTGAACAACGTTGTAATTGTATATCTCACGGTGGTATAATAAAATGTTAAAAAAATACAGTCCATAGAAGTAAAAGATTGATAAATTAGACTTCCTCAAAATTAAATAAATTGTCCTTCAAAATAAAAAAAATTTAAAAAAAAAAATAAAATAAAATGCTGAGACTTCATGAGCCAAGTCTATATCTTCACCTGCTAGAGTTGGTGGCTTCAGTCTTACCCTCTGTCACAGCCATCCCTGAAGGAAGCTTGACCAGACGGGTGAGAAGCAGGTTCTAGAGCAGAAAGACCTCGTTCACAGGCTACCTCGGAGCCTCATTAGACTGTGTGATCATGTCCGAGTAATTTAGACTCCCTGTGGAAGGGAGAGTTTATTCCTACCCTCTGGAAAGTAGAAATGCTCATTAATCATCCACTAAGAATCCGTGTGAAGGAGAAGTCAGCCAAAGCAGGCAAAGCAGCTCCTTGTGCATAACAAGCTTTTGAAAGTGGCTCAGTGACAGAGTGACCTGCCTTGTGTGGTGGAGACCATGAAGCTGATCCCCTGATATCAATCCCATCATGTCCATTTCTGCAGATGTGGTCCTCAGCTTGCAACCAAAGTGCCATCCCCTGATTACCACAACAACCACACAGGGAAGGAAAGGTGGGGAGTCAGGGTGAAAATGTGCTTGTTTTTACAAATACATGATGAAATGAGCTGTCTCTCCCCATCTTCTCTGAATGTCTTGTTAATAATGATATTTCTATTACCAGCTGAATTGTGTCCCCTAGAAGTTCATATATTGAAACTGTTCTCCTGGGGGCCAGAGTGATAGTACAGCTGGCAGGGGTGTTTGCCTTGCATGTGACCTACCCAGATTTGATCCCCAGCATCTCATAGGGTCTCCTGAGCCCCACCAGGAGTGATTCCTGAGTGCAGAGCCAGGAGGAACCCCTGAGTATTGCTGGATGTGACCCAAAAAGAAAAAAATAGAAGCTGTTACCCCTGGTTTCTCCAAATGTGACCAGCTTAGAAATAGTCATTGCAGAAACAATTGGTGCAAAATGATGTTAAGGCCGAGTCTTAGATTCAGTGCAATGGTGTCCTTATAGAAGGGAAAGGCCCTCTGAGCTGAAGGCAGAGACACAGGGGATGTATATGCAGGCCAGTGGAGACCAGAGGGCCAGCAAACAGTGGGAGCTGGGAGGGAACCTAAAACAGACCCTAACCCTAACCCTAGCACTTTTTGAGGAAATGGCCAACTTGCACCCAGATTTCCAAATCCTGCCAATCTCTGAGATGATGTTTCTGTTGTTTCAGCCTCTACCTTAAAAGTGGAAACCTGGGTCTCCCCTAAACTCCCCATTCCCTCATCCAACTACCCCTGAAAGCTCTATGCCTCAGCTTCTATTCCCTCATCTGTTCCTTCCTGGCATGTTTTGCTGTGGCCCAGCTCAGCGATCAGTCAGCAGTGAATCAAGAGGTACCACCACTCTGCCTATGAAGGAATTTAGGGTCATGATGAGAAACTGGCCAAACAGAATTTTTATGTCAGGGAAAATGTTCTGCTCATCCCTAATAGGGATAAATAGGGATATCCTAATAGGTATAAATGGGTGTGAGCTAGCAAGAAATTTGATTTGATTAAATTATTGGCTAGAATCTCCCAAGCAGACTTCAGGATGCTCTGGGACCGCCCCCCTCCATGCATGGACCAGAGGAGGCCAAACAGGCTCTGACCACCCCCAGTGGTGTCAGAGAGCCTCTACAGCTGAACTTGGTGATGTTCAGGGGACCATAGAGTCCAAGGCATTGAAACACGTTCGGCCACATCTCAGACAAGCAGCCTAACCTTGTGCTGTCTCTCTGGTCCTTGCAAGACATCTAAAGTGGATGCAGTGTAGTCCTGTGCTCGTAGATGGCAGCCTATGGCAGGTTTATTGACTCAGTGAATTCCCAGCACAGGGTAGGGAGGGGTCTGAAGCACTGTGGGCAGGGTCACTGTTGGAATGGAAGTGAGGGTACAGTTGGGTCAGAGGGAATCTAGGGGAGGGCACCATCCATCTCTGCATGTCTCACTTTTGTACCAGTGGATGCCATCAAAGATAGATACAGCTAGGATACTAGCCCAAATGGTGGAGAGACACAAATCCCTTCCTGAGTCAAGGCACTGTCCTTTAGGTTATTTGGTAGAAGTAGCTTTATTTTGGATGCTAATAGTATATTACATTGTTTGCCAAATCTCCAAAAGCCAAGTTCTTCATTTATACAATGGTGCTTTCTTTCAGGGTCATTTTGAACATAAGATGAGTTACTCACCATGTATCTGTGCATGCTTATTTG